>JACEEZ010000143.1:1049606-1077106 GCA_016584305.1 Chionoecetes opilio | reverse complement strand
CAACTAAATTTCTGCCGATTTTCTCAGTTTTTGAAATAATTATACCTAATTAATGCCTGGGTCGATTAGTGCCGTTGTTTTGAGGCTGCCGTTGTTTTAAATGCCGGTTAAATGAGGTTCTCCTGTATCACCTCATTTAGTCCATTGCAAACTTGTACATTGCTATGAGGGAAGCTGTACTTCTTGATGTTGTTCAGGCATCTCCCTTTCCCTAGTTGTTTTGTATGTCCTCTTGTCCTCTGTCCTCGGTCACACTAGGTGGCGACCTTAGTGTAGCACATTATTTACGTCGCCACTCTGGTGATATTTTTGTAATTTGTTCATATATAGCCCTACTATGACACAGATGAAGACACAAAATGACACAGACTCTCCAGATAGCCCCTTCTAACTGTCCTGAAATCATGAATGTAGAAATGTAACTATTAACGCCACCACACGGCTGTACATAACAAAGAAACGTTTTCCTGGCGACTTTACTGTTATCTACGGTAAGCATTCTCAACCCCATGATTCACCAGACTCATTCTAGCTCTTCGGTGGATCAATCAATGACAGTCTTCCACTTTCCTCCACACAGACGTCAGTGGTGGCGGTGGAGTTGGATGCGGCGATGGTGGATGTGGCACAGAAGTGGTTTGGCTTTGTGCCGGATGACCGCTTGAAGGTGGAGGTGTGTGACGGATTGCATTATGTGAAGACGGCTGCTGAGGCGGGTGAGTGAGGGGGGGGGGGGAGAGTCAGGAGGGGGGGGTAGGGAGAGAGTTGGAGAGGCTGAGAGGGAAGGGGAAGAGGGGAGAGAGAGGGAGGAACAGAGAGAGAGAGAGAGAGAGAGAGAGAGAGGGAGAGAGGGAGGAACAGAGAGAGAGAGAGAGAGAGAGGGAGGAACAGAGAGAGAGAGAGAGAGAGAGAGAGGGGGGGAGGAACAGAGAGAGAGGGAAGAACAGAAAAAGAAAAAAAAGAGGGGGGCGGAAGAGAGAGAGAGAGAGAAAGAGAGAGAGAGAGGGAGGAACAGAGAGAGAGAGGGAAAAACAAGAAAAAAAAGAGAGAGAGGGAGGGAGGAACAGAGAGAGAGAGAGGGAAGAACAGAGAGAAAGAGAAAAAATAAATAAAATAGGGAGGAAATGAGAGAGAGAGAGAGAGAGAGAGGGAGGAAAGAGAGAGAGAGAGAGAGAGAGTTCATCATTCCAATTAACAAAACACATGAATCAAAACTCATTCTACGACAAAAACAGACAAATAAACCACAATAGCCACACTGTAATCCTATATTCGGCCTCTTGTAGCTTCCTTATGTTCTTATGTTCTTATGTTCTTATGTCTCGCGGCCTCTTGTAGCTTCCTTATGTTCTTATGTTCTTATGTTCTTATGTCTCACAGCCTCTTGTAGCTTCCTTATGTTCTTATGTTCTTATGTCTTGCGGCCTCTTGTAGCTTCCTTATGTTCTTATGTTCTTATGTTCTTATGTCTCGCGGCCTCTTGTAGCTTCCTTATGTTCTTATGTTCTTATGTCTCACAGCCTCTTGTAGCTTCCTTATGTTCTTATGTTCTTATGTTCTTATGTCTCGCGGCCTCTTGTAGCTTCCTTATGTTCTTATGTTCTTATGTCTCGCGGCCTCTTGTAGCTTCCTTATGTTCTTATGTTCTTATGTTCTTATGTCTCGCGGCCTCTTGTAGCTTCCTTATGTTCTTATGTTCTTATGTTCTTATGTCTCACAGCCTCTTGTAGCTTCCTTATGTTCTTATGTTCTTATGTTCTTATGTCTCGCGGCCTCTTGTAGCTTCCTTATGTTCTTATGTCTCACAGCCTCTTGTAGCTTCCTTATGTTCTTATGTTCTTATGTCTCACAGCCTCTTGTAGCTTCCTTATGTTCTTATATTCTTATGTTCTTATGTCTCACAGCCTCTTGTAGCTTCCTTATGTTCTTATGTTCTTATGTTCTTATGTCTCGCGGCCTCTTGTAGCTTCCTTATGTTCTTATATTCTTATGTTCTTATGTCTCGCGGCCTCTTGTAGCTTCCTTATGTTCTTATATTCTTATGTCTCACGGCCTCTTGTAGCTTCCTTATATTCTTATGTTCTTATGTCTCACTGCCTCTTGTAGCTTCCTTATGTTCTTATATTCTTATGTCTCACTGCCTCTTGTAGCTTCCTTATGTTCTTATGTCTCACAGCCTCTTGTAGCTTCCTTATGTTCTTATGTTCTTATGTTCTTATGTCTCGCGGCCTCTTGTAGCTTCCTTATATTCTTATGTTCTTATGTCTCACAGCCTCTTGTAGCTTCCTTATGTTCTTATGTTCTTATGTTCTTATGTCTCTCGGCCTCTTGTAGCTTCCTTATGTTCTTATATTCTTATGTTCTTATGTCTCACAGCCTCTTGTAGCTTCCTTATGTTCTTATGTTCTTATGTTCTTATGTCTCGCGGCCTCTTGTAGCTTCCTTATGTTCTTATATTCTTATGTTCTTATGTCTCACAGCCTCTTGTAGCTTCCTTATGTTCTTATATTCTTATGTTCTTATGTCTCACAGCCTCTTGTAGCTTCCTTATGTTCTTATATTCTTATGTTCTTATGTCTCACAGCCTCTTGTAGCTTCCTTATGTTCTTATATTCTTATATTCTTATGTCTCGCGGCCTCTTGTAGCTTCCTTATGTTCTTATGTTCTTATGTCTCACGGCCTCTTGTAGCTTCCTTATGTTCTTATATTCTTATGTTCTTATGTCTCGCGGCCTCTTGTAGCTTCCTTATGTTCTTATATTCTTATGTTCTTATGTCTCACGGCCTCTTGTAGCTTCCTTATGTTCTTATATTCTTATGTTCTTATGTCTCGCTGGTCTCTTGTAGCTTCCTTATGTTCTTATGTTCTTATGTCTCGCGGTCTCTTGTAGCTTCCTTATGTTCTTATGTTCTTATGTCTCACGGCCTCTTGTAGCTTCCTTATGTTCTTATATTCTTATGTTCTTATGTCTCGCGGTCTCTTGTAGCTTCCTTATGTTCTTATGTTCTTATGTCTCGCGGCCTCTTGTAGCTTCCTTATGTTCTTATATTCTTATGTTCTTATGTCTCGCGGCCTCTTGTAGCTTCCTTATGTTTCTTATGTTCTTATGTTCTTATGTCTCTCGCGGTCTCTTGTAGCTTCCTTATGTTCTTATGTTTCTTATGTTCTTATGTCTCGCGGTCTCTTGTAGCTTCCTTATGTTTCTTATGTTCTTATGTCTCACGGCCTCTTGTAGCTTCCTTATGTTCTTATGTTCTTATGTCCTCGCGGCCTCTTGTAGCTTCCTTATGTTCTTATGTCTCATGGCCTCTTGTAGCTTCCTTATGTTCTTATATTCTTATGTCTCGCGGCCTCTTGTAGCTTCCTTATGTTCTTATGTTCTTATGTCTCGCGGCCTCTTGTAGCTTCCTTATGTTCTTATGTCTCATGGCCTCTTGTAGCTTCCTTATGTTCTTATATTCTTATGTCTCGCGGCCCTCTTGTAGCTTCCTTATGTTCTTATATTCTTATGTTCTTATGTCTCACGGCCTCTTGTAGCTTCCTTATGTTCTTATATTCTTATGTTCTTATGTCTCCACGGCCTCTTGTAGCTTCCTTATGTTCTTATGTTCTTATGTCTCACGGCCTCTTGTAGCTTCCTTATGTTCTTATGTTCTTATGTCTCGCGGCCTCTTGTAGCTTCCTTATGTTCTTATGTCTCATGGCCTCTTGTAGCTTCCTTATGTTCTTATATTCTTATGTCTCGCGGCTCTTGTAGCTTCCTTATGTTCTTATATTCTTATGTTCTTATGTCTCACGGCCTCTTGTAGCTTCCTTATGTTCTTATATTCTTATGTTTTTTATGTCTCACGGCCTCTTGTAGCTTCCTTATGTTCTTATGTTCTTATATTCTTATGTCTCACGGCCTCTTGTAGCTTCCTTATGTTCTTATATTCTTATGTTTTTATGTCTCACGGCCTCTTGTAGCTTCCTTATGTTCTTATATTCTTATGTTTTTATGTCTCACGGCCTCTTGTAGCTTCCTTATGTTCTTATATTCTTATGTCTCGCGGCCTCTTGTAGCTTCCTTATGTTCTTATATTCTTATGTTCTTATGTCTCGCGGCCTCTTGTAGCTTCCTTATGTTCTTATGTTCTTATGTCTTGCGGCCTCTTGTAGCTTCCTTATGTTCTTATGTTCTTATGTTCTTATGTCTCGCGGCCTCTTGTAGCTTCCTTATGTTCTTATGTTCTTATGTCTCACAGCCTCTTGTAGCTTCCTTATGTTCTTATGTTCTTATGTTCTTATGTCTCGCAGCCTCTTGTAGCTTCCTTATGTTCTTATGTTCTTATGTCTCACAGCCTCTTGTAGCTTCCTTATGTTCTTATGTTCTTATGTCTCACAGCCTCTTGTAGCTTCCTTATGTTCTTATATTCTTATGTTCTTATGTCTCACAGCCTCTTGTAGCTTCCTTATGTTCTTATGTTCTTATGTTCTTATGTCTCGCGGCCTCTTGTAGCTTCCTTATGTTCTTATATTCTTATGTTCTTATGTCTCGCGGCCTCTTTGTAGCTTCCTTATGTTCTTATATTCTTATGTTCTTATGTCTCGCGGCCTCTTGTAGCTTCCTTATGTTCTTATATTCTTATGTTCTTATGTCTCGCGGCCTCTTGTAGCTTCCTTATGTTCTTATGTTCTTATGTCTCGCGGCCTCTTGTAGCTTCCTTATGTTCTTATGTTCTTATGTCTCACAGCCTCTTGTAGCTTCCTTATGTTCTTATGTTCTTATGTCTCACGGCCTCTTGTAGCTTCCTTATGTTCTTATGTCTCACAGCCTCTTGTAGCTTCCTTATGTTCTTAAGTTCTTATGTCTCACAGCCTCTTGTAGCTTCCTTATGTTCTTATGTTCTTATGTCTCACAGCCTCTTGTAGCTTCCTTATGTTTCTTATGTTCTTATGTCTCACTGCCTCTTGTAGCTTCCTTATGTTCTTATGTTCTTATGTCTCACAGCCTCTTGTAGCTTCCTTATGTTCTTATGTCTCACAGCCTCTTGTAGCTTCCTTATGTTCTTATGTTCTTATGTCTCACAGCCTCTTGTAGCTTCCTTATGTTCTTATGTTCTTATGTCTCACAGCCTCTTGTAGCTTCCTTATGTTCTTATGTCTCACAGCCTCTTGTAGCTTCCTTATGTTCTTATGTTCTTATGTCTCACAGCCTCTTGTAGCTTCCTTATGTTCTTATGTTCTTATGTCTCACGGCCTCTTGTAGCTTCCTTATGTTCTTATGTCTCACAGCCTCTTGTAGCTTCCTTATGTTTTTATGTTCTTATGTCTCACAGCCTCTTGTAGCTTCCTTATGTTCTTATGTTCTTATGTCTCACAGCTTCTTGTAGCTTCCTTATGTTCTTATGTCTCACAGCCTCTTGTAGCTTCCTTATGTTCTTATGTTCTTATGTCTCACGGCCCTCTTGTAGCTTCCCCTTTTGTTCTTATGTTCTTATGTCTCACTGCCTCTTGTAGCTTCCTTATGTTCTTATGTTCTTATGTCTCACGGCCTCTTGTAGCTTCCTTATGTTCTTATGTTCTTATGTCTCACGGCCTCTTGTAGCTTCCTTATGTTCTTATGTTCTTATGTCTCACTGCCTCTTGTAGCTTCCTTATGTTCTTATGTCTCACGGCCTCTTGTAGCTTCCTTATGTTCTTATGTTCTTATGTCTCACAGCCTCTTGTAGCTTCCTTATTTTCTTATGTTCTTATGTCTCACAGCCTCTTGTAGCTTCCTTATGTTCTTATGTCTCACAGCCTCTTGTAGCTTCCTTATGTTCTTATGTCTCACGGCCTCTTGTAGCTTCCTTATGTTCTTATGTTCTTATGTTCTGCAGGCCTCAAGTAGCTTCCTTATTTCTTATGTTCTTATGTCTCACTGCCTCTTGTAGCTTCCTTATGTTCTTATGTTCTTAGGTCTCACAGCCTCTTGTAGCTTCCTTATGTTCTTATGTTCTTATGTCTCACAGCCTCTTGTAGCTTCCTTATGTTCTTATGTTCTGCAGGCCTCAAGTTTGGCGCCATCCTGCTTGACGTAGACTCCAAGGACACGAGTGTTGGCATGAGCTGCCCGCCCCAGGCCTTTGTGGCGCCCCTTTTTTCCTTCCGCAGGGGGGCGGGGTGTCCCGGCGGGGGGAGGTTTAAGGGAAAGGGGGGGAGCAAGGTTTGGGGGGAAAGGTTTGGGAAAGGGATGGGAAAGGGGGGAGGGAAAAGGGGGTAAGGGGCTGGAAGAGGTTTGGGGAGAGTGGGGGTAAGGAGGAAGGGCGGAGCAGGGTGGAGGAAAGGTTTGGGAAAGGGGAAGGAGGGAAAGGGGCTTGGGAAAGGGGGGAGGGGAAAGGGGGTAAGGGGGAAAGGGAGGGTGGAGGGGGGGTGTTTGGATGGAGAGGGGGGGGAGGGAGGTGGTAATGGAGGAGAGGGTTTAGGGGAAGGGGGTAAGGGGGTTTGGGGAGGGGGGGGAAGGGTTGGGAAGGGAATGGGGAAAAATAGGGGGGTGGTAAGTGGTGGCCCAAAGGTGGAGGGAAGGGTTTGGAAGTTGGGGGTCCCCGTGTGGATGGTTTGGGGGGGGATGGGAATGGGGGTTGAAAAATTGGGGGGGGGGAGGGGAAGGAAGGGGGGGAAGGTGGGAAAGGGGAAAGGGAAGAAGGGAAAAAAAGGAAGGAAGGGGGGGAAAGGGGGGGGGGGAATGGGAGGAAGGAAAGGGGGTAGGGAGGAAATTTTTTCCCCCGAATTCCAAAGGGGGGGGAAGTATAAAAAAATAACCCCTCCCGGTAAAAATAAAAAACAAAAAGAAGTAAGCCCCCCTTTCCCCCTCCAAGCTCCACCCATTCCCCAGCCCCTCCAATGCCCTCCTGTCTTCCCCCTCTTAAGTCGGCATCTCCCCATTGTTTTTCCCCCCTATACAAACCTGCTCTAAAAAAAAGTTTATGGGTTCCCTTACTGTACACTCCCCTAAAACCCTTAATTTTTCACCCTAAAAACCTTTTTTTCTCACCCCTAAACACCTCAATTTTTTTCTCCCCCAAACCCTTAAGTCTTTACCCCTAAACCCCCTTAAAATTTTCACCCCCAAAACCCCCTTTTTTTTTTCACCCCTAAAACCTTAATTTCTCCCCCCCTAAACACCCTTTAATTTTTTCACCCCTAAACCCTTAATTTTCTCACCCCCTAAAAACCTTAATTTCTCACCCCTAAACACCTTAATTTCTCACCCCTAAAAACCTCAATTTTTTTTCTCCCCTAAACACCTTTAATGTCTCACCCCTAAACACCTTAATTTTTTCCCCCCCTAAACCCTTAAATGTCTCACCCTAAACCCCCTTTAAATTTTTCACCCCTAAACACCCCTTAAAATTTCCCCGGGGCCCCCAAACACCTTAATTTCTCAAAAACCCCCAAACCCTTTAATTTTTCACCCCCTAAACCTTAATTTCCTCACCCCTAAACACCTTAATTTCTCACCCCTAAACACCTTAATTTCTCACCCCTAAACACCTTAATTTCTCACCCCTAAACACCTTAATTTCTCACCCCTAAACACCTTAATTTCTCACCCCTAAACACCTTAATTTCTCACCCCTAAACACCTTAATTTCTCACCCTTTAACACCTTAATTTCTCACCCCTAAACACCTTAATTTCTCACCCCTAAACACCTCAATTTCTCACCCCTAAACACCTTAATTTCTCTCCCCTAAACACCTTAATTTCTCACCCCTAAACACCTCAATTTCTCACCCCTAAACACCTTAATTTCTCACCCCTAAACACCTTAATTTCTCTCCCCTAAACACCTTAATTTCTCACCCCTAAACACCTTAATTTCTCTCCCCTAAACACCTTAATTTCTCACCCCTAAACACCTTAATTTCTCACCCCTAAACACCTTAATGTCTCACCCCTAAACACCTTAATGTCTCACCCTTTAACACCTTAATTTCTCACCCCTAAACACCTTAATGTCTCACCCCTAAACACCTTAATGTCTCACCCCTAAACACCTTAATTTCTCACCCCTAAACACCTCAATTTCTCACCCCTAAACACCTTAATTTCTCACCCCTAAACACCTTAATTTCTCACCCTAAACACCTTAATTTCTCACCCAATCTAAATCAAAAATCGTAAAATATTTCCACCCCAACAGGTCTTCTCACCGTCAACTTGGTTTGCCGAGACGATAACTTACGCCAGCGTGTTATGGCAGACCTGAAGGCAGTGTTCCCGTCCATCATCCAGCAGGATATTCCGGAGGAGGTCAACTGCGTCCTGCACTGCCTGAGTGGGTCCAGGGGCGCCGCGGAGGCCCTCAAGGGGGAGTTCGAGGGCAATGTTCAAGTACTGGGCAAGGCATTTCACAAGAGGCATAATAAGGATCTGGAGGACTTGAGTGACCTGGTCAAGAATGTGTGTGTCCTATAGTGTGTGTGTGTGTGTGTGACTGTGTACGTGTGTTTGTGTGTTGTGTGTTTGTGTGTGTGACTGTGTACGTGTGTTTGTGTGTTGTGTGACTGTGTGTGTGTAAGGAGATGGGGTTTCTCTATCTGTCTGTCTCTCTCTATCTCACGTCACGCTCCTCCCCAACCCTCTGCACACCCTGTCAAGCTCCTCCCCAACCCTCTGCACACCCTGTCACGCTCCTCCCCAACCCTCTGCACACCCTGTCAAGCTCCTCCCCAACCCTCTGCACACCCTGTCACGCTCCTCCCCAACCCTCTGCACACCCTGTCAAGCTCCTCCCCAACCCTCTGCACACCCTGTCACGCTCCTCCCCAACCCTCTGCACACCCTGTCAAGCTCCTCCCCAACCCTCTGCACACCCTGTCAAGCTCCTCCCCAACCCTTGCACACCCTGTCACGCTCCTCCCCAACCCTCTGCACACCCTGTCAAGCTCCTCCCCAACCCTCTGCACACCCTGTCACGCTCCTCCCCAACCCTCTGCACACCCTGTCACGCTCCTCCCCAACCCTCTGCACACCCTGTCACGCTCCTCCCCAACCCTCTGCACACCCTGTCAAGCTCCTCCCCAACCCTCTGCACACCCTGTCGAGCTCCTCCCCAACCCTCTGCACACCCTGTCACGCTCCTCCCCAACCCTCTGCACACCCTGTCAAGCTCCTCCCCAACCCTCTGCACACCTGTCAAGCTCCTCCCCAACCCTCTGCACACCCTGTCACGCTCCTCCCCACCCTCTGCACACCCTGTCAAGCTCCTCCCCAACCTTGCACACCCTGTCACGCTCCTCCCCAACCCTCTGCACACCCTGTCAAGCTCCTCCCCAACCCTCTGCACACCTGTCACGCTCCTCCCCAACCCTCTGCACACCCTGTCACGCTCCTCCCAACCCTCTGCACACCCTGTCAAGCCCTCCCCAACCCTCTGCACACCCTGTCAAGCTCCTCCCCAACCCTCTGCACACCCTGTCACGCTCCTCCCAACCCTCTGCACACCTGTCACGCTCCTCCCACCCTCTGCAACCTGTCACGCTCCTCCCCAACCCTCTGCACACCCTGTCACGATCTCCCCCAACCCTCTGCACACCCTGTCAAGCTCATCCCAACCCTCTGCACACCCTGTCACGCTCCTCCCCAACCTCTGCAACACCCTGTCAAGCTCCTCCCCAACCCTCTGCACACCCTGTCACGCTCCTCCCCAACCCTCTGCACACCCTGTCAAGCTCCTCCCAACCTTGCACACCTGTCAAGCTCTCCCCAACCCTCTGCACACCCGTCAAGCTCTCCCAACCTCTGCACACCCTGTCAAGCTCCTCCCAACCCTCTGCACACCCTGTCACGCTCCTCCCCAACCCTCTGCACACCTGTCAAGCTCTCCCCAACCCTCTGCACACCCTGTCAAGATCCTCCCAAAACCTCTGCACACCTGTCACGCTCCTCCCCAACCCTCTGCACACCTGTCACGCTCCTCCCCAACCCTCTGCACACCCTGTCACGTCCTCCCCAACCCTCTGCACACCCTGTCACGCTCTCCCCAACCCTCTGCACACCTGTCACGCTCTCCCCAACCCTCTGCACACCCTGTCAAGCTCCTCCCCAACCCTCTGCACACCCTGTCACGCTCCTCCCAACCCTCTGCACACCCTGGTCAAGCTCCTCCCAACCTCTGCACACCCTGTCAAGCTCTCCCCAACCTCTGCACCCCTGTCACGCTCCTCCCCAACCTCTGCACACCTGTCAAGCTCCTCCCAACCTCTGCACACCCTGTCACGCTCTCCCAACCCTCTGCACACCTGTCACGCTCCTCCCCACCCTCTGCACACCCTGTCAAGCTCTCCCAACCTCTGCACACCCTGTCAAGCTCCTCCCAACCCTCTGCACACCTGTCACGCTCCTCCCCAACCCTCTGCAACCCTGTCACGCTCCTCCCCAACCCTCTGCAACCCTGTCACGCTCCTCCCCAACCCTCTGCACACCCTGTCAAGCTCCTCCCAACCCTCTGCCCACCCTGTCAAGCTCCTCCCAACCTCTGCACACCCTGTCAAGCTCCTCCCCAACCCTCTGCACACCTGTCAAGCTCCTCCCAACCTCTGCACACCCTGTCAAGCTCCTCCCCAACCCTCTGCACACCTGTCAAGCTCCTCCCCAACCCTCTGCACACCTGTCAAGCTCCTCCCAACCCTCTGCACACCCTGTCAAGTTCTCTCACTGTCCAACATGTCCTAATATCCTGCCCCATCTTATCCTGCCCATTCATTCTTCCCTCATTTGTCCTCCTTTCCGACCTCCTGTCTTGCGGACATTCTCCGGAATCCCCTCTTCTCCCTGGACAATGTAACTCTTCCTCCAACACATCCACATCCTACATTGATCTAACCATCCTGCTGTAACATTCCCTTCTTTCCCCTCCTCATCGTTTCACTATTATTCCTAACCTGACCTTGATATGCTTTGCCATAGTGCCATAGACCTCTGAGGCTGGCACATTCACCTTTTTTGCATTAAATCAATCAACATCCACTTGCTTTGTAGAGGGGCTGTACATTCCACTGCTTTGTAGAGGGTTAGAGTGGCATGATCGCCTTCTCTGGGTTGTAATTGACATCAATAATATTCAATACAATTCATGCAAGATGGAATGTTCTTAGTGTTTGAGCAGAAACAAACACACACGAAGCCTCAGTATGCTTTATCAAAAATAACAAATGGACTAGAGAATTTTTGCATTATTGTCAAGAAATGTACAGATGATACACAGACAATAAATGAGTACGTGTTGACAACTATAATGTGTGTGTGGAGAGAGAGAGAGAGAGAGAGAGAGAGAGAGAGAGAGAGAGAGAGAGACAGACAGACAGACAGAGAAACAGAGAGAGAGGAAGAGAGACAGAAGACAGAGAAACAGAGAGAGAGAGAGAGACAGACAGAACTCGAAAAGTTTATGAGTGGATAGGCAGAGTAGTAAATGGGATAGATCAAGCAGACGGTGGGAGAGGAAAGTGGGTTACAGGGTTTCATAGATAGGATACACAGTCTAGTGAGGGGGAGTTAAAGCGAAAGGGTGAAAGACCAAGTTCAGAGGCGGGGGCAGGGAGATGTGGAGACAGAGGTGGGGGGGTAAGAGTTCTCTGGACTTGGTAAAGGGGAAGCCCCCAAAGTGTGAGGTCTTTATGATGGTAGCTTGGGGGTATTTAATTTTTTAAAGCAAGGACAAATCCGGGAGGTCAATGGAAACATATGATGGGCAAACGAAGGAAGCAAGATATCAAATGTGTATGGGTAGACTAGATGAAACTGTAGTCACCGGGTTTTAAATGTGTCCAAGGTATATGAGGAAAGAGAGCGGCTTATAGAATAGTGGCACGGGGGGTAGGCGGGGATCAGTGGGATAGAGTGGCAGGGGGGAACATAGATGGGAAAATGGAATTTCTTTTAAGGTTTTGGGGGGGGGACGGGACACCAATAGAAGAATCATCGAAGGGGTTAAAGTTTTTTAAAAAAAGGGTTTGGGGAAAAAGAGCAGAGAGTTAGGGCCAACCCTACAAGCCTGAGGGACCCACCCGGGGAAAATAGGCTTTAAACCCGGGTGAAAACCGGGGTTTAGCTCCTCACCTGGAAAAAAGAAAAAGAAGAGAGAGGGGAGAGAGACAGACAAAACAGAGAGGACAGAGAAACAGAGAGAGAGGAAGGGGACAGACAGACGAAACAGGAGAGAGGAAGAGAGACAGACAGACAGGAACAGAGAGAGAGGAAGAGACAGAAGACAGAAACAGAGGAGGAAGAGAGACGACAACAGACGAAAATTTTCCCTCTTCTCTTCTCTCAGGTCATGGTTTCCTTCTTTCCCTCACATGGAATTCTCTCTCTCTCGGGTCATGGATTCCTCTCTTTCCCCTAATGGAACGTCTCTCTCTTTTCCAGGTCATGGATTCCTTTTTTCCCCCAAGGAAACGTTCTCTCTTCTCTTCTCTCTCTCTCATTTTTCCTAAACACAAAACAACCCAAAATGGTGGGGTTTTTGTGTGTGTTTTTGGAGTAATAAAAAAAGTAAAATAAAAGGAAGACAAAAAACGAGCTAATAACAAAAAACAAAAAACAATGATAAAAAAACCAAGGGTCCACAATGATATCAAATTTAATTAAGCAATAATAATGTAATGAATAATTAGGGAGTATCACAGACTTAAAGAATCAGACTGGCATTTATATATATTTTAGTATTCCTTTTTGATTCAGTTTTAATCACGGAAAAGGAGCAGGGGGAAGAGGATTATTTTTTTGATCTTCCACTAAACCCCACGGCACATTCACCTTTTTAGGTTTTTAATCAATCAATAAAGGCATTCCACTAAGAGAAAAATAGAGAAAAAGAAGCCAAGAAAATATATCATTTTTTATCGGACGAAGCGGAAACCAAATCACTTCTCAAGTTTTTTGCATTTTTTTTTTTTTTAATTTTTCCACCCCTTTTCCTCTTCTTTTTCCTTTTTCATTTTTTTATTCTATTATACTTTTTTAAAACATTTTTTCCTATTTCCCCTTTGCCTCTTGTCGCGGCACGAGGAGAGAGAGAGAGAGCGGCCTTTTTTAGTTTTGTGTTTTTTTATTTTAAATTTTATGTAAAAGAAAAAATTTTACTTTGTTGGACATAATCGGGAAAAAAAAAAAAAAAAAACGGAATTAAAAGATAAGACTACGGAAATAATAACGAGAAAGAGAGGGGGGAGAGAGAGAGAGAGGATTTAAAATAAGTAATAGGGGCTGTATGCGGGTGACGAAGGCAGGTTTTTTACCCTGCCCTCGACCCTGTTCTCACCAGGCCCCAAAGGGGTACCGGGGAACTGTCGCCGATAGGAATTTTCGCCGACGTCGAGAGTGTTCCTTTTTTTTCACGTGGCGAGTTTCCATTACCGTTTTTCGCATTTAGGGATTAAAATACCAACAATGCCTGAATTTTTGGGTAGGTTTTTGGGGTTTGGGTTAGGTAATTCCTGTTATATATTAAAAATTTGAATCGCCGAAAATGTACATTTCGGCGGGGGTTCCCAATGTCGGCGAGAGTTCTTGGTTGGGGTTTCGGCGAGATTTTCTATCGGCGACGTTCCAAAAACCCCCTTCAAGAATCACCCCGGGAGCATACAAAGCACCCATTTCCCGTCACGCGAGCAGCAACATTAACCCATCATGAACAATAACCTCCATAACACAATAAACAACACAGCAAATTTAGAAGGTACCCGGAACTTCGCCGATCGAATTCTCGCCGCCCTCGTCGGTGTTTTAATTTTTATATGAAGGGCCCCCAATGTATACATTAATCAAAGGGGACCCGGTTTTTGCATTAGGGGTGAATAATATCGTTAGCTTGATCCGTTAGGGTTTGATTAGGGGCCATTGTCCAGGTTTTGGGTTAAAAAATTTCCCCGTCGACAGAGTTCTAGTTTGTTTTTTTGGCGGAATTCCCCTGGCGACAGTTCCATAGCCCTTGAGAACATTCCAAATAGAAAAAGATCCAACAATA
This sequence comes from Chionoecetes opilio, assembly GCA_016584305.1. Classification (NCBI taxonomy): domain Eukaryota; kingdom Metazoa; phylum Arthropoda; class Malacostraca; order Decapoda; family Majidae; genus Chionoecetes; species Chionoecetes opilio. Next base: position 1,063,109 of record JACEEZ010000143.1, on the reverse strand, counting down.
ACGTGAAACAAAACAGTGAAAGAGAGGACAAAGGGTTTTTCCCCAAAGCCTGCTACGGATGGCCCGGGGGAGATGTGAGAAGTGCCATAAGGGGAGGCGAAAAAAAGCGCCCTTTCCCGTCTTCAGGCGCTTTTTTTAAAAGGCCCCCCTAAGGCACGACTAAAGCCCCTGTACGTCGAAAGTTTTAGGCGCTTTTTCACGCCTTCACCTCCAAAAACCTATGGGTGGGCGTGGTCCGAGAACCTAGTACCAATCCGTTGCTACTGAGCGGTTAGGCGCTTGAAATCAAAGGCTTTAACACTTCTCTGCGAAGCAAGGAATTTGTCCCTCCCCCCTAACCAAGCACTTTTGGCAAGGACCCCGCTTCCCCCGCCAAAAGTGTTTCATCACAATTTTTACGTTCAAAACAGGTTTTGACCATTATATATTTTGCATTTGGACGTGCCATAACCATGTAATCGTTAAGGGTGCGTTCCGGGGCAGTGATGAAAAAATTTTAAAGCAAGAAATTCCGGAATAAGGGAAAATGAATAAAAAAGGGGAAAAAAGTTTATCACGATTTCATTTTGCTTCGTTATTATTATAGGTAAGTTTACTGCAATTTTTATACATTTATGATATGCACTAATGTCTCTGAAATGATGGTTTGGGCAGCTGTCCAAATATCATTGGTAGTATATAAACCGTATAATGTCAATATTTTAGGCGGGCGGAGCACCGCCGCCCGCCCCCGCCGCCCGCCCCTAACCAACACAAACCAAATTTTTTACCAATATAACACCCTATAATGCCGCATTTTCTTTCCATCAATTCATACACACCTTTCAACACTATTAATATGTAAACCCAATTGTTACGTTGTAGGAACTGAAACAAGGCTGTATTGCTTTATAAACAAAGATGAAAGTCTGCAAAGGCCCCCAGAGCTCAAAAGTCAGGTTGCCATCCTTATTTTCAGGGGCCCGATGTGAGAGTGAGCTAGGGGCCCCCCTCCCCTAGGGGGTGTGGGAAGGCCCAAACGCCCCCCCACCCAATGCTCAGCGAGATTGCTGCCTTAGTGGGACCCCTAAAGGCCCTGAAAACTAAAGGATGGTCAACCCCGACTTAGTGAGCTGCTGTGGGCCTTTGACAGACATTCATCTTCGTTTATAAAGCAAAAAACAGCCCTTTTTTTCGTTCCTACAAACGTAAAAATTTGGGGTTTAGTATTAATAGTGTTTCAAGGGGGATTTTAATTTATCGTGCAAGACTAAAGCGGATTTAGGGGGTTATATGCTGGTGATAAGAAATGTTTTGGGTTTTGTGTTGGTTAGGGGCGGGCGGCGGGCGGCGGGCGGCAGGTGCTCCGCCCCCACTAAAATGTTGTGCATTACACGGTTTAATCATACTACCCGTGATATTTTGGACGCTGAACATGTATCATCTTCACGGACATTTGTGCATATCAGAATGCATTTAAAAATTGCGTAAAAAATTTCCTATAAAAAGATAATGAGAGCAAAATGAAAAGTGTATTTAAAAATTTTTTTCACCTTTTTTTTTTCACTTCTCCTTATTCCCGAATGTTGCTTGCATTAAAATTTCATCACTGTCCCGGAATCGGCAACCCTTAACGATTTCAGGTGTATGGCACTCCCAATGCAAAATAGTAAGGGTCAAAACTGCGTTGAACGTCCCAAAATTGTGTGAAACCTTTTTGGGGGGGAGAGCGTGTGTCCTTGCCATAATCTTGGAGGGAGGGAGGGGCAACTTTCCCTTTTTAGCAGAACGGTTAAGCCTTGTGATTGGGCGAAGCTGCCCCAAAACAGTTCAGATAGGCAACGGATTGGTATGGGTTCTCGGACCACCCCCACGCCATAGGCTTTGGAGGTGTAAAGGCAGTGCAAAAGGCCTGAACTTTCGACGTACAGGGGGTTTAGTCATGCCTTAGCCGGGCCCTTCAAAAGCGCCCGAAAAGGGGGAAAGGGGCTTTTTCGCCTTACCTTATGGCATTCTCAGCATCTCCCCCCCCGCCCTTTTGCGGGCCCAAAGGGAGCAAACTCGCTGGCATTGCGGTGGGGGGGCGTTTCCCTTACCACAGGCGCCCCCGTGGTAGGGCGCCCTAGCTCACTCTCAGCATTGGCCCCGGGTTGGAACGCCTGATTAGCCCGTTAAAACAGTTTGTTAAACTACCCGGCCCCCATTTAATGGTTTTCTGTCTACCGAGAAAAGAAAAGTCGCCCGGACAAAATTTTTTTCTGTTTACAGAAGTGTGGTGGCGTAATAATTACATTTCTAATCCCTGATTTCAGGAAAGTTAGAAGGAGCTATTGGAGAATCTGTGTCCATGTGTCTTCATCTGTGTCATAGTAGGCTATAATGAACAAATTACAAAAATATCACCAGAAGTAGAGACCAACAATAAGGTAGGCCAGTTAGTGTTTATTACTGGAGTGTCTCCCCACGTCGTCGTCGCCCCCCCCCCGAAAAAAAAACGAGTAGTGAAATTGAACTCGTATATACTTGCAGATACAAAGCATAAAACAACAACTGAAACAGGGTAGATTATACAGTCATCGAATTATAAATACTGTGTATAATTTCAGTGGCACATACAATCAGTAGTGATGCTATAATTCCTAATATTTGGCGACCTGCGTACATTATGCTCGCTGGCGACTATACTGTTATTACGGTAGAGCTATTTCTAGTACCGACTGCTACTCGTTTCACCTAGAGTACAATACTTGCAGTACTATAGCTCCAATGTAATCAAGTCACTTTAGTCGCTTTAATTTCTACCCATAACCATTATAATTATATATAACATTTCAGCTCTTCCCCTATGGTTGGTGAACATACCTCCATCACAGGACGGGGTGGGACTCTTAAACTACCACTTAATATTTGAGAGGGTGGTGTCGGGAATAATTTCCACAAGTGACTGAACATTGGAAAGACTAAAGAAACATCACTCTACATGGTCATATCCGTCTCTTCACAAAAGGCAATAGAATTACATTGTTGAAATACCTGTAAAATTTACATGTGAAAGGCTGATGGTTAGGCGGTGGCAGTGGTGTTGACGTCTGAGCTGCGGTGAGCAAAAAAGGGCCATTGATCCTCGTCTTAAACCGGGCGGAGAACAGTCTTTGGAGAAAAATTCTCTTATGCCAACCGTATTATTTTCGTCTTGCAGTTTTTCATGCATCTTTGTGTATTTTCATATCTATAGCGCAAACAAAAGCAAGAAAATAGAGCTCATTGCCCGCGAGCATATGTCACCCCTGTCCTCGTCCGCGCTTGGGTTCCAATATTTGGCGCGCCCTTCCCGCCTGCCTGGGGGCTCCGTGCCCCTCGAGAAAGGTACCTGGAACTGTCGCGAAAGGAATTCTCGCCGCCGTCGTCGATTGTTCCAATTCTGGATATTACAGGGACCCAATATATACATTAATTCAAGTTTTTACCCTTGTTTCTGCATTCAGGGGATATTAAATATAGCAGGGCTTGATCAGTAGGCTAAGTAGGTTGGCTAATGCTCCAGGTTAGGTTAGAGTCTCTCCGGTTCAGTGTTTCGGCGAGAATTCCCATCGGCGACAGTTCCATAACCTCCGAGGAAGGGTCATCACTCGCCCTGCTTCGCCTCTGCATACAGCCGCACAGGTAAAAAGGACAAAGAAATGATGGAAGGTGATGAATATAACTTGCAATTACATACACAATGATTAAAATGTAATAAACGAATTACAAACTCTTGACCAAAATATTATAAACTTAACATTTGCAATATATCAAATAGAAAAAAAAACGAAGGATAATTTTTGAAACGCCAGAAGATAATATTGTTACAGCCGCCAAAAAAAGTACAGATCCTCTCATTCATATGTGTTTATAAAACTATTCATTATTATTTTACTGCAATGATTATTTTTTTCTATTTTGTTTTTCAAAAGCGTGATGGAAGTGTAGCCATTAACATTATTATTATTATTATGTTTAATATAGAGATGTTTTAGAAAACCTGATAGATTTGTGACAACAAAAATAAAAGCTGAAGTAGACATATTTACACAGGCAGTGAGGCACAGGGTACTTCACCACGACACAAACACACACACACACACACACACGTACATACATACTACATAAATGCTCTGTTGTACGCGTTCACATACTGATAAGGTTCTATTTTAAACTTGTGTACGTTTTTTTATGTACACTATCACTGGCAGCTATGTTACGATCACACCCACACACACACACGCAATACATACATTACACACACAGACAACACACAACACATACATACATAGCAGATTATAGTTAATCCCAAACTCTATGTATCTATAATTCCTGTGGCTATTGCAAGGGACAGTTTGGAACCACTGTGCTTGCGAACACATTAACCCTGAGGCCCAGACAGAAACGTAATTTCCTATGTAATTTGGGTACAATTAGATGATTTTAGAGGAATATAACCAATATTTCTATACATATGACCGTTTAGTATCCGTTGTCCACTAACTAAATTTGTATAGTAAGCTCCTTCTAGTAATTATATGGGCTAAACGGACAGACAAATTACATAGCCAGGAAAGATCTGGGGCGTGAAGGGTGTTAGTAGGCTAGTTATTGCCACCACACACAGCATCATGATTATTCATCACCTCAAATTTGCATCAGTAAAATCTGCTTTTCACAAATCCAAAAAATCTTAATAAAAACCGGAGTATATTACAAGTTGACGTTATTTAAGCTATAAACATATTTCCAGGACTGTTGTTCTTGAATAAGACTCTTTTATGGAGTATTATCAAGCGGAATGTTTAGGGGTTACTATAATAATGTGAAATTATGGTGGCGTTGCGTCATTCTGTAGTGTTTATGTTTACCGCCATAGACGGTGTGGCGCGACAATCCTGTTACACCTTCAATTCACTATCTTATTTCACTAATTGAACAGGTTAACGCTGCCCGATACACGTACAGGCAAAACATCGAGTTCACTAGCTTCCATGAGAACACTTACAAGTAATAATAGTTGATCAAAATAATAACATGATAAAAACATACTCATGCTTCCCACAGCCTGACTTTTTGACGTGGATATTTTAAGCTTTTGAAGTAACTATCATTACTTGTCAATGTCTCAATGGGAAGCTAGTGACTCGATGTGCTGTCAATGTATCAGCGGCAGCGTTAAGCTGTAAAAATTAGTTGAAATAAGATAGATGAATGGAGGGGTCTACAGGATTCGCACTGACAATATTCGCGCAACAAACGGAGTGGCGTGTTGCGGGGTGGTCGGACTCGGGATTGCAGGTTCAATTATCCTGTTTCTCCACGTGTTATATACCTCTTGGAGTGTTCTGCGCGACAGATAATCCCTATGAAGTGTTCCTCTTTATAGTGACATCATAAACCGGTCGACTTAGCAAGGGGAAACGCAAGAAATAGCGAGAGGGAAGACCGCGTAGGCTCAAGCTGACAGGTAAACAAGAATGATTTATGTTGTTGACGTTATGTTTTCCTGTATTTATGGCCCGCCCCTTTGTCCTGGGGTGGTGATGGCGGCTCGGTTGGTACTGGGGGATCTCTGGGATTTGGGGGCTGGTTCGCTTGTGGGGTGTTGGGGAGGGATAAGGGAGCAGATAAATTACCGTTTATATAAGGGGATAAAGGGAGTTGGAGATGCTTTTACGTGGTGGACTGGTGACGGACCAGTCTCTTTGACCTCGTTTGTGCCGGTAGGCGTCAGGGGGGGGCAGGGGAATGAAATAGGGACAAGGGGCGCAATCCAGGTGTCTAAGAAGTGAGGCAGGGAGTTACAAGAGGAGAGGTGGGGCGTCTTCGGAGCGGTTACATGGAAGCCTCTTAAGGGAAAAATGTTCGTGTGACTTAGCAGCAACAGACAATCTGTTTCACAAGGAGAGGTCATCCACGCGAACCTGAAGGCGTGGAACCAGTGCTCGTAGTCCCTGTGGAGCCGTGAGAGGCAATGCGAGATCCTAACTACTAAATCTGTCTCTCCAGACCGCCATTATAAATCCTAGGAAGTGATCGGCTGAGAGTTTTCTAGTAGTAAGAAAGAGCGCGGCCGGGTGGGATGAGGTGAAGCCTTGATAACCTGGCGATGAGAACGCAACACAACGTGGTGATCGTCCCATAGTGGTGCCCCAGATCTTGACAGCAGACTGTTCCCATGCCTCTCATTTCATGGTCTGGGTGTCCTGCGCGCTTGGTACTCAATGGGGAATGTTTCGAGGAAGTAGAGACCAGTCGGGACATCCCCCGTACACTCTCCACACACAGAAGCCACCCACGTAGATTGCTGACGCTAAACACGTTGTCGCCATGTATACCATTTTGTGGGATAGCGCCTTCCTGGTAGTGGTAGCAGTGGTAGTGGTGGTGGTAGCAGGGGTGTAGCAGTGGTTTAGCAGCGGTAGTGTGTGGTTGTTTGAGGAGACGTGTAGTAGAGGAGTTCTGGTAGTAGGAGGTTGAGAGTGGTGGAGGAGAAGAGGTGTGGAGGAGTGGTAGTAGTAGGTGTGGTAGCTAGTTAGTGTGGTAGGTGTGTGGTTGCATTCACAACCTTAGTAAGAGGGAATTTTAGTCTGGTATGTGGTAGGGGGGGGGTGGTGGTAGGGGGAGGTGTAGGGGAAGGGATAGTGGGTGGGTGGTAGGGGGCGGGAGGGTGATGGTGGTGGAGTCAATAGTCAGGGGGTCTGTGTCGTCGTGTATTCTTCTGTATATCATTCCCCCTTTTCGGCTGCCTAGGACGTTTGGTGCTATTGGTATCCTCCAGAACGGTCTAGGGGACAGCTGCTTCGTGTAGGGTCACCACACCGCCTGACTGCCTGGCGACTCGCATTGCTGGTCATGTGGAGGGAAGTAGAATTGTAGCGGCTGGGACAGTATCTTGCCATGGGGTGGGGAGGGAGTGGTCGTGGTGGTGTGATGACTGGCTGGAACACTACCACAGTACGACACTAACCTGGAGCAGTCAGCCACAGTACGAGCAACACCACGAGCGCTACGAGCATGAGGACAGCCAGGAGCACTCGTACACCCATGTTGCCTGCCCCTCCTTTGCCGCGCTCATTACCCCTCACAGTGTCAGAGGACGTATTTCTTCTCGTTGCCATCCACCGCCTTCTCCTCCATCTGTCAAACACGAAAAGAAACAAAGAAAGGATTATTAGTACATTTTTTCTTCTAACTCCTCCTCCTTACGGTTCTCCTTCTTCCTCCTCCTCCTCCTCCTCCTTTTGGTCCTTCCTCCTCCTCCTTCTCCTTCTCTTATGGTCCTTCCTCCTCTCCCCTCTTCTTCTTATGGTCCACCTTCTTCCTCCTCCTCCTCCTCCTCCTCCTCTTCTTATGGTCTACCTTCTTCCTCCTCCTCCTCCTCCTTTCCTTAATTCTTTTGGTCCTTCCTCCTCCTCCTCCTCATCTTATGGTCCACCTTTCCTCTCCTCCCCTCCTCCTCCCTCCCTCCTCCTCCTCCTCCTCCACCTCCTCCTCCTCCTCCTCCTCCTCCTGCTCCTCCTCCTCCTCCTCCTCTTATGGACCACCTCCTCCTCCTCCTTGGAGGAGGTGGTGGTGGTGGTGGTGGTGGTGGTGGTGGTGGTGGTGGTGGTGGTGGTGGTAGTGGTGGTGGTGGTGGTGGTGGTGGTGTCTGCCGCAGTGGTCAATAGTTCTGGCAGAGACTGGCGCCGCTCACCTGTTACCAGTACACCACCCTCACGCCACACCCTACACCACTACTACTACCACCACTGCCACTACTACTATACTACTACTAACATACTACTACTACTACTACTACTACTACTATTACCACTATTACTACTACTACAACAACTACCACTACTACTTTTTATACTACTTCTACTTTTAATACTACCACCACCACTACTACTACTACACTACTACTACTACTACTACTACTACTACTAACGATACCCCACCCCATGTTTATTTATGAAATATACGAGGCTCCACGAATTGGAGGTCAGTAGCCCCAACTCCGGTCGCTACTGACTGTGGCATCCAACCATACTACTACTACTTATCTACTATTTACTTAATTACAATCCCCATCTACCTCTCTACACCATCTACACTAATATGCCGCTCTCCACTACAGTGGCCTGGTAGTCCAGGCCAGCTATATCGATGGTTGTGGGGGCGGAATATCTAGTACCCCTGAGATATAGGAGGGCAGACCTGAGCAGGGAGAAGGAGAGACGGCACCTCATCCAGGCGACAACGTGGCTCCTTGGCTGGTGCTTCTTTTCTGCCATTACATCTGCTAGTCTTGAATAGAAGCACTTGGCCTTGGGGCCCATCCCGCCGGACGTAGTGAAGACCAGGGGTGTGAAACTGCCCTGATCAACATGTTGAATCCTTTCCCCATACGCCCTGATTTTCTCCTGCTCATTCCTTTGGTGGGCGGCTTCCAGGGAGATCCCCGGTGGCAGGCGGCCATCGGATCGAAGATTCTGATGTCCATGAAGGCTCTCCGTCCTCTGGTCCCAGAATCCACGAGCACTTACGTCCACCCGGGCCTCGTTGGCGGTGTTGGCCGTCCTGTACTGCAATTGTTCGCCATCCAGGGGAGAAGAGTTGGTTCGGTGGAGACGTCGCGGCACACCTCCTGAGCATACTGGCCGTCACATCCCTCACCTCGTCGTGTCTGATGCACACGAATCCCCCCTTTTACACGTCATGGTGTGGTTGACGTTGTTTGGGGATCCACATGCACAGGTTTTGGGAATTCCCTCCACTGGCCAGCCATACCTCAGAGCAACGGCATCTACGAATTCTTGTTTGTTGAGGCTGAAGCCTTTTGCTCTGATAGGCAAGCATGTTAGCCAGTTGGACGCTCCCTTTTCCTGTGCAGTGTGAATTTTTCCTCACGGTATCATCCAGCAGGACGCCTTTTAGGCGTTCCAAGCTTTCCACTTGTGCACTTTGCCTGTCTCTAGAAATGGTTTTCTTTAGCTCCAAGATCGCATTCTGCTCTGTTTCACCATTTGCGTCTTGAGCTAGGATTTTTTCGGTCAGGGAACTGGCGAGGTTGATGGCGTTTAGGTTTTCTTCGTCGGCCATTCTCTCAGGGGATGTGATCCCCATCCCACCCAGTCTTGGTGCTGTTAGTGCGGGTTTTGCTATGCACCGGTAGTCATGCACTCTGGTCATGCATGGGTTGGAATAATCAGTCGGTTATCTTTCTTGGTTTTAATAAAGGATAACAACTGTAACTTTCATTCACTTGTAGTGTTCAGGAACTCTCTTTTTCTCTCGTGTTCACTCGCGTGTAGAATGTTCAACCTCTCACTGTCTCTCTCGCGTTCACTCGTAATGTTGGTCGTTGCCCACGGGTCGCGTGTGGGACTATACGCACTCAGTCACGTGTGTGTCTTACGTGGACCAAAAGTTATCTGCCTCAAGAATGAGACTTTTTTCACATCTAACCTATAACCATGACGTCACGTCGCGTCACGTTTTCGGGGACCTATTAGAGACAAGACATACAGTGTTCCCCCTTTTTCTTCAGCCAATCATGAAAGCCAAAGAACTGCTGAAACTACATTTTTGTAATCTAAACCTGAATCATTTGTGATGACAAGCAGGAAGAATTATCGGTTTTACAAGAATTGTGGCGTACACTTTCTCGCTCTCTCTCTCGGTAATAAATCAATCTAGCTAACTTATTTCTATCTTTATTCAGACTAAAACACCTATTACAGTGCTACTACTACTACTACTACTACTACTACTACTACTACTACTACTACTACTACTACTGCACTACTACTACTACTACTACTACTACTACTACTGCACTACTACTACTACTACTACTGCTACTACTACTACTACTACTACAACTACTACTACTACTACTACTACTACTACTACTACACTACTACTACTACTACTACTACTACTACTACTACTACTACTTCACTACTACTACTACTACTACACTACTACTACTACTACTACACTACTACTACTACTACTACTACTACTCTACTACTACTACTACTACTACTACTACTACACTACTACTACTACTACTACTACTACTACTACTACTTAAAAACAAACTACTACAAGATACCTCCACCGCCTCTTTATTTGCGGCGGGTACGCCATAGCCCCACCTCGCTATTGACTGTGGCATCCAACCTTACAACTACCCCTAAAAATACATACATTTACTAACTAACTACCCCTAAATTTATAAACCTACTCTATTCCTAACCTATCCACCCTTATCCCATTCTCTACCAATATGGCCTCGCAATCGAGGTCACTTATGTCTGTGTTAAAGGGAGTGGAGTATCTCGTACCCCCGAGACACAGGAGGGCAGACCGGAGCAGGGAAAAGGAGAGGCGACACCTCATCCAGGCGGCGACGGAGCTCCTTGGCTGGTGCTTCTTTACTGACATCAAGTCAGCTAGTCTTGAGTAGAAGCTCCTAGCCTTGGGGGCCATGCCGCCAGATGTGGTGAAGACCAGGGGCGTGAAGGTACCATGGTCGACTTGCAGGATCCTATCGCCATAGGCCCTTATCTTCTCCAGCTCGTTCCTGTGGTGGACAGCCTCGAGGGAGAGCTCACGATGGGAGGCGGCCATCGGGTCGAAGATCCGGATGTCCAAAAAGGTCCGCTGCCCTCTGGTCCAGAATCCCCGAGCACAGATGTCCACGCGAGCCTCAGGGGCAGTATTGGCTGTCCTGTACCGCAGGAGTTCTCCATCTAGAGGCAGAAGGGTTGGCTCGGTGGAGACGTCTTGGCACACCTCCCTGAGCATGCTGGCTGTCAGGTCCCTCACCTCGTCGTGCCTGATACATACGAATCCCCCCTTTTTGCACGTCATGGTGTGGTCTACGTTGTTGGGGGATCCACACACACAGGTGTTGGGGAGTCCTTCCTCTGGCCAGCCGTACCTCAGAGCAACGGCATCGACAAATTCTTGTTTGTTGAGGTTGAAGCCCTTTGCTCTGATTGGTAGTGATGTTAGCCAGTTGGACGCTCCCGTCTCCTGTGCGATGTGGATTTTTCTCACGGTGTCTGGAGGCAGGATGGTCGAAAGGTGTTCAAGGCTGGTCTTTCTGCCCTTGCTGCCTGTCTCGTGAGAATCGTTTTCTTTTGCTCAGCGATCACACTTTGGTCGATTTCACCTTGTGCGTCCTGAGCGATGATCATATCCGTGAGGGACCTGGTAAGGTTGATGGAGTTGAGGTTCTCCACCTCAGCCACCTTCTCAGGAGAGGTGATTCCCATCCCGCCTAGTCTTGGAGGGAGTTCGAGCAACGCCCTCGCGTCATTCCCCAGGACGGGAGATCTCAGTAACGCTGGTATGAAGGTGTTCTTTATAGATTCCTCCAGCGGTCTGAGGAGAGGGCTGATGTCCGGGATGGTGCGGATGGCGAAGTTCCACCGATGTTGCAGGCCATGCGTGTATGCCGCGTAGGCTGCGTGAGGCTCGGTCTTGGCCATGGCTGACAGGACATCGACCTCGTGTACCCACTCAGACACTTTCTATCCGACGTACTCCTTCTTATACTCCTCTGTTCCAATAACAGCACCCAAGTGCCGCTGTCCTTCCTTCGTTACCACAACTCCACTGCCACTGAAAATGTTTACAGTCCCGTCATAGTGCTCTGGCTTGACGATGAGGAAGGATTTAGCGGCGTTGGGTGTGTATCCTATGGTAGGGCCATTGGCCTGTATTAACCCCCACCAGTGGCTTAGGTCCTGTAATTTGCCGGCCCCTGACAGGTCGTCAGCATATGCCACCTGCTTCACCTTGGTTTTTTCAAACGCAATCACGTCTTGAAGGACTGACATGCCAAGGGCGTACATCGCCATGGCCACTGGGTCACCTTGAGTTGTTCCTTCCCTTGACTCTAACACCCTAGCCTTATTGCTACCACTCCTATTTACATATAAATTAGAGGGTTCACTATAAGTGTTATCGGCGTATGTAGCCAGGGAAGGACACTTGATTTTTATATTATGAAGCATTGTTTTTCTGTTGATGGAGTTAAACACGTTTCTTGCGTCCACTAACAGAACCGCTTCACAGTCTTCTTGGGCGAAGATCTCCCTCATGGCGTGGATGGCTGCTTCCCCTCCTGCCTGTTGCCCTGCGCATACCTGGAGGTTCCCCGCCACCCTCCTCACATCCTCCTTGACGACAGCCATGATGCATTTACCCACGACGCGTCGTATGACTTCGCCAATGCCAATGGGTCTGCATCCTGGCTTCTTGTCCAGGGGAATGAGGCGGCAGGCTGTGAAGGCGTCGAGATGGTGACAAGTGGTGGTGGCAAGTTTCCTTGCTAGTGCTGCGAGAGCACTGCAGAGGTCACTAGCGCCACTGCCACAAATGGTGCTGCTCAGCAGGCGACGCCACCCTCTCGCATCCAGGCCTGAGGGACCAGCACTGCCATGTGTCTGGAGGGATTTCTTCCACACCATTTCCCCCGTGATCATCTCGTAAATGACACTGTTCGGGGGTACTCCTACTACTACTACTACTACTATTACTATATTACTACTACTACTACTACTACTACTACTATATTACTACTACTACTACTACTACTACTACTACTACTACTACTACTACTACTCCTACTACTACTACTACTACTACTACTATATTACTACTACTACTACTACTACAACTACTACTATTACTACTACTACTATTACTACTACTACTACCAGCACTACTACTACCAGCACTACTACTTTTTATACTACTACCACCACCACCACCACTACTACTACTACTACTACTACTACTACTACTACTACCACTACTACTAGTACTACTACTACTACCACTACTACTAGTACTACTACTACTACTACTACATGTTTGAACGTGTTTGTCTGTCTGCCTGTCTGTATATCTTAGCAAGTGTCTGTCTGTCTGTCTGTTTGATTAGCTGTCTGTGTGTCTATCTGTCTGTCTGTCTGTCTGTCTGACTGTCTTTGTCTGTCTGTCCGTCTGTCTGACTGTCTATCTGTCTGTCTGTGTCTGTCTGCTGTCTGTCTGTCTGCCTGTCCGTCTGTCTGACTGTCTTTGTCTGTCTGGCTGTCTGTCTGCCTGTCTGTGTCTGTCTGTCTGTCTGTCTGCCTGTCCGTCTGTCTGAGGCCCAGTTGCAAGAAGGTCTTATCGTGCTCCCCATAGGGTCCCGGCGTGGAAATGCCCGACACCTCTGGTTCAAGAACAGCGCCATTTCATCCCCATCGTGGGCCCCATCGGGCAAAAATTGTCGGGCGGTAACCCCCTACCGACGAGATGATCGATGAGCATCATGTATTATTAAATACTTCCATTGAACATCAATAATCAACATATTCAATATGTGATACATTTCTGATGAAGAATCAACGCGCTTACGAAGCCAGAAAGGCAGCTAATTCATACTTTTCAGTTGTTTTCTTGGTAGTTCCGTTGAAAGCTCAATCAAGACAGTCAAATCACTATCATTCC
>JACEEZ010000143.1:1047500-1048750 GCA_016584305.1 Chionoecetes opilio | reverse complement strand
ATTTCGGCTATTTTAGGTTATTTTAGGTTTATTTTAGGTTTACTTTAGGTTATTTTAGGTTTATTTTAGGTTTATTTTAGGTTAGTTTAGCTTTTTGTTGTTGTTATTTTAGGTATATTTTAGCTTATTTTTGAATAACGTAAAATAAAATAGGGGGGGGGGAGGTTAGGTCAGGTGAGGGTAGGTTAGTGAATAAAGAAAATAAGAGACGGAAAATTGAAGGATAATGTATCTGTTAATAAAAAAAAATAGAGAGAGAAAAAGAAGAAAACTATAGAAAGCAACGTTGGCATTGTGGCTGCTTAGAGAATATACTTGGATTTTTTTTTTTAATTATACGTGAACTCTCCTACAAGAAATAATAAATAAGAAATAATGCCGCGCCGGGAATACTATCTTAAATGAAAATGCAAATGAGTTGTTTATAGAGGAAAAGAATATTACATTTTTTCTCTCCCCAGGAAGGGAGCGGCTGTTCGTACTTTGCTGTTTGTGAGGCGATGGTGTATTTTCCCGGAGCATTTACAATCTGCACTCAAAGAAAAAACATCAGAAATATATTGTAGAAGGTTTTCAGATTTCCTTATACCTACTACACACGTATTAGGCATAAGAAGAAATTGCTGTCTATTTTTTTAAACAAGGCAAAAATTCCAATCTATATTAAGGTCTCGTGCTTAAAATGATGCCTATGTTTACCTGATAATATGGTTAACTGTGATAAAATACAACAAAAATTAAGAAGAAGCGTAGTATTCCCTTCTCCTGGCATCAAATATCAGTCAGTAAGCAGCAAGGGGTCAGGATTTTTCACCTCGTTAAAAAGAATAGACTATAGTTATTCGCTGAGCAGATATACAATTATTACTTAAGACATAGTTAAGGTATTCTAGCACTGATTTAGAAGCTTACGATGCGCGTCCATTACATTAGAACAATACTTGAATGTGCTGTGATATATAAGAGGTTGTAATATTATACTTATAGCCTTTTAGAAAGTACTCAGAACCTCTTAGTTAATATAATCGATTGCAATATCATACTCAGCTTTTTGCAAGATAGAATCGATAATGATATCAAATTCACAGCCTCTTAGAAAAAATAAATAATTGTTGTATCATACTCAGAGCTTCTTGGTGTGTAAAATCGATCACAATGTTATAGTCAGAGTCCCTAAGGATATGTAAGGAAATATTGCTCTGCCTTGCTCTGCCTTGCCTTGGAAACTCTTGCTCTGCCTTGCTCTGCCT
>JACEEZ010000143.1:1040000-1045000 GCA_016584305.1 Chionoecetes opilio | reverse complement strand
AAATACATACATTTACTAACTAACTACCCCTAAATTTACAAACCTACTCTATTCCTAACCTATCCACCCTTATCCCACTCTCTACCAATGTGGCCTCGCAATCGAGGTCACCTATGTCCGTGTTAGAGGGAGTGGAGTATCTCGTACCCCTGAGACACAGGAGGGCAGACCGGAGCAGGGAGAAGGAGAGGCGACACCTCATCCAGGCGGCGACGGAGCTCCTTGGCTGGTGCTTCTTTACTGACATCAAGTCAGCTAGTCTTGAGTAGAAGCTCCTAGCCTTGGGGGCCATGCCGCCAGATGTGGTGAAGACCAGGGGCGTGAAGGTACCATGGTCGACTTGCAGGATCCTATCGCCATAGGCCCTTATCTTCTCCAGCTCGTTCCTGTGGTGGACAGCCTCGAGGGAGAGCTCACGATGGGAGGCGGCCATCGGGTCGAAGATCCGGATGTCCAAAAAGGTCCGCTGCCCTCTGGTCCAGAATCCCGAGCACAGATGTCCACGCGAGCCTCAGGGCGGTATTGGCTGTCCTGTACCGCAGGAGTTCCCCATCTAGAGGCAGAAGGGTTGGCTCGGTGGAGACGTCGTGGCACACCTCTCTGAGCATGCTGCCTGTCAGGTCCCTCACCTCGTCGTGCCTGATACACACGAATCCCCCCTTTTTGCACGTCATGGTGTGGTCTACGTTGTTGGGGGATCCACACACACAGGTGTTGGGGAGTCCTTCCACTGGCCAGCCGTACCTCAGAGCAACGGCATCGACAAATTCTTGTTTGTTGAGGTTGAAGCCCTTTGCTCTGATTGGTAGTGATGTTAGCCAGTTGGACGCTCCCGTCTCCTGTGCGATGTGGATTTTTCTCACGGTGTCTGGAGGCAGGATGGTCGAAAGGTGTTCAAGGCTGGTCTTCTGCCCTTGCTGCCTGTCTCGTGAGAATCGTTTCTTTTGCTCAGCGATCACACTTTGGTCGATTTCACCTTGTGCGTCCTGAGCGATGATCATATCTGTGAGGGACCTGGTAAGGTTGATGGAGTTGAGGTTCTCCACCTCAGCCACCTTCTCAGGAGAGGTGATTCCCATCCCGCCTAGTCTTGGAGGGAGTTCGAGCAACGCCCTCGCGTCATTCCCCGGGACGGGAGATCTCAGTAACGCTGGTATGAAGGTGTTCTTTATAGATTCCTCCAGCGGTCTGAGGAGAGGGCTGATGTCCGGGATGGTGCGCATGACGAAGTTCCACCGATGTTGCAGGCCATGCGTGTATGCCGCGTAGGCTGCGTGAGGCTCGGTCTGGCCATGGCTGACAGGACATCGACCTCGTGCACCCACTCAGACACTTTCTCTCCGACGTACTCCTTCTTATACTCCTCTGTTCCAATAACAGCACCCAAGTGCCGCTGTCATTCCTTCGTTACCACAACTCCACTGCCACTGAAGATGTTTACAGCCCCGTCATAGTGCTCTGGCTTGACGATGAGGAAGGATTTAGCGGCGTTGGGTGTGTATCCTATGGTAGGGCCATTGGCCTGTATTAACCCCCACCAGTGGCTTAGGTCCTGTAATTTGCCGGCCCCTGACAGGTCGTCAGCATATGCCACCTGCTTCACCTTGGTTTTTTCAAACGCAATCACGTCTTGAAGGACTGACATGCCAAGGGCGTACATCGCCATGGCCACTGGGTCACCTTGAGTTGTTCCTTCCCTTGACTCTAACACCCTAGCCTTATTGCTACCACTCCTATTTACATATAAATTAGAGGGTTCACTATAAGTGTTATCGGCGTATGTAGCCAGGGAAGGACACTTGATTTTTATATTATGAAGCATTGTTTTTCTGTTGATGGAGTTAAACGCGTTTCTTGCGTCCACTAACAGAACCGCTTCACAGTCTTCTTGGGCGAAGATCTCCCTCATGGCGTGGATGGCTGCTTCCCCTCCTGCCTGTTGCCCTGCGCATACCTGGAGGTTCCCCGCCGCCCTCCTCACATCCTCCTTGACGACAGCCATGATGCATTTACCCACGACGCGTCGTATGACTTCGCCAATGCCAATGGGTCTGCATCCTGGCTTCTTGTCCAGGGGAATGAGGCGGCAGGCTGTGAAGGCGTCGAGCTACTACTATACTACTACTACTACTACTACTACTACTATACTACTACTACTATACTACTACTACTACTACTACTGCTACTACTACTGCTACTACTACTACTACTAGTACTACTACTACTACTACTACTACTACTACTACTACTACTACTACTACTGCTGCTACTTACTACTACTACTACTACTACTACTACTACTACTACTACTACTACTACTACTACTACACTAAAGGGTCCTTACTGTTGTGTGGCGCCCTGCAACCCCCCCTCCGGTGCGTCGCGTCCCCCGGGCTGCCTCAGGACCCTTCAGGTTAATGGTCGGCGTCGGGGTGTCCTTAGGTCCTACGCCCCCTCCCTGAACCCTTACACACACCCTTACACTCACTCCTTCCCCCCTTACACACACCCTTACCCACACCCTTACACACACTCCTTCCCCCCTTACACACACCCTTACACACACCCTTACACACCCCCTTACACACACCTCCCTGCACCCTCCCCTTACACACACCCTTACACACACCTCCCTGCACCCTCCCCTTACACACACCCTTACACACACCCTTACACACACCCTCACACACACCCTTACACACACCCTTACACACACCCTTACACACACCCTTACACACACCCCTACACACACCCTTACACACACCCTCACACACACCCTTACACACACCCTTACACACTCCCTTACACACACCCCTTACACACACACCCTTACACACACCCTTACACACACCCTTACACACACCCTTACACACACCCTTACACACACCCTTACACACACCCTTACACACACCCTTACACACACCCCTACACACACCCTTACACACACCCTCACACACCCTTACACACACCTTACACACAACCCTCACACACACCCTTACACACACCCTTACACACACCCTCACACACACCCTTACACACCCTTACACACACCCTTACACACACCCTTACACACACCCTTACACACACCCTTACAACACACCCTCACACACACCCTTACACACACCCTTACACACACCCTTACACACACCCTTACACACCCGTTACACACACCCTTACACACACCCTTACACACACCCCTACACACACCCTTACACACACCCTCACACACACCCTTACACACACCTTACACACACCCTTACACACACCCTTACACACACCCTTACACACACCCTTACACACACCCTTACACACACCCTTACACACACCCTTACACACACCCTTACACACACCCTTACACACACCCTTACACACACCTTCACACACCCTTACACACACCCTCACACACACCCTTACACACACCCTTACACACACCCTACACACTACACCCTTACACACACCCTTACACACACCCTTACACACACCCTCACACACACACTTACACACACCCTTACACACACCCTCACACACACCCTTACACACACCCTTATACACACCTTACACAACACCCTTACACACACTCCTACACACCCTTACACACACCCTCACACACACCCTTACACACACCCTTACCACACCCTCACACACACCCTTACACACACCCTTACACACACCCTCACACACACCCTTACACACCCCTTACACACACCCTTACACACACCCTTACACACACCCTTACACGCACCCTTACACACACCCTCACACACAACCCTTACACACACCCTCCACACACTCTTACACACAACCCCTTACACACACCCTTACACACACCCCTACACACACCCTTACACACACCCCTTACACACACCCTTACACACCCCTTACACACACCCTTACACACACCCCTTACACACACCCTTACACACACCCTTACACACAACCCTTACACACACCCCTACACACCCTTACACACACCCCATACACACACCCTTACACACACCCTTACACACACCCTTACACACACCCTCAAACACCCCCTTACACACACCCTTACACACACCCTTACACACACCCCTTACACACAACCCTTACACACACCCTTACACACCCTTACACACACCCTTACACACACCCTTACACACACCCTTACACACACCCTTACAAACACCCTTACAACACACCCCTTACACACACCCCTTACACACACCCTCACACACACCCTCACACACACCCTTACACACACCCTCACACACACCCTTACACACACCCCTTACACACACCCTTACACACACCCTTACACACACCCTTACACACACCCTTACACACACCCTTACACACACCCTTACACACACCCTTACACACACCCTTACACACACCCCTTACACACACCCTTACACACACCCTTACACACACCCTCACACACACCCTTACACACACCCTTACACACACCCTTACACACTCCCTTCCCTCCCGCGATATAGTAGAACGATACCTCAGCCATTACTTAAGCACGTTCCCCTTTGTTCAGTTCAGTGGTTAACATTAATGACCTCAAGACAAAACCAGACGTAGAGAGAATATAGTCACGTGTTTAATATAGCAAATGAAGTGGTAAAATTGAGGTTATGTAATGTAATGAAGGAGTAAAATTAATACAGGGTGAAAAAAGAAGATAACTAGGGGGGGGGGCACTCAGTAGAGCGCATACCTCCGCCCGAATATTTCATCAAATATACGTATATATATATATATATATATATATATAATATATATTATATATATATATATATATATAATGCACTCAGTATGAGCGCATACCTCCGGCCGAATATTTCATCAATTGGCTGCCATGGCAACAGTTGTCAATAGATTTCATCCAAAATTAAATCACTTCTTCCTTATACCAAATAGACTTGGTATACCGAGTTTGGTCCAAATCTATTCGTAACGTTTTGAGAAATCCTGTACACTAACAAACAGACAGACAGACAGACAGACAGATC
>JACEEZ010000143.1:1030000-1035000 GCA_016584305.1 Chionoecetes opilio | reverse complement strand
CCTCTTCTCTTTGTATAAATCAGTCCGTCTTCTTGGAACCTTTTTTTATGTATGTAGGTGGGTGGGGTAGGGAATGGGGTGTGGGTGTGGTAGTGGGGGTAGGGAATGGTTGGGTGTGGTAGTAGGGGGAGGGAATGTTTGGGTGTGGGTGTGGTAGTGGGTAGGGAATGGTTGGGTGTGGGTGTGGGTGTGGGGGGTAGAGAATGGGGTGTGGGTGTGGTAGTAGGGGGAGGAATGGTTGGGTGTGGGTGTGGTAGTGGGTGGGGAATGGATGGGTGTGGTGGTGGGGGGTAGGGAATGGTTGGGTATGGGTGTGGTAGTGGGGGTAGGGAATGGTTGGGTGTGGGTGTGGGGGGTAGGAATGGTTGGATGTGGGTGTAGGGAATGGTTGGGTGTGGGTGTGGTAGTGGGTAGGGAATGGATGGGTGTGGGTGTGGTAGTGGGTAGGGAATGGATGGGTGTGGGTGTGGTAGGACGGGGTAGGGAATGGTTGGGTGTGGGTGTGGGGGGTAGGGAATGGTGGTTGTAGGGGGTAGGAATGGTTGGAGGGGTGTGGGGGGAGGGAATGGTTGGGTGTGGGTGTGGAGGGGTAGGGAATGGTTGGGTGTGGGTGTGGTAGTGGGTAGGGAATGGTGGGTGTGGGTGTGGTAGTGGGTAGGGAATGGATGGTGTGGGTGTGGTAGGGGGTAGGATGGATGGGTGGCTGGTCGGGTAGGGAATGGTTGGGTGTGGTGTTGTGGTAGGGGGGGAATGGGGTGTGGGTGTGGTAGTGGCGGGTAGGGAATGGTTGGGTGTGGTGGATGGGGGGTGGGGAATAGTTGGGTGTGGGTGTGGTAGTGGGGGTAGGGAATGGTTGGGTGTGGGTGTGGGGGATAGGGAATGGTTGGGTGTGGGTGTGGTAGTGGGTGGGGTAAAGAGAGTATGTTCATGGGTGGTTCATCATATGTTATCAGTAATCATTTTTATACACAAGATAACTATCACTAATGTTATCTGTTCCTGCTTTGGTATACTTCCTTTTACGATGTTTATGATAACACTGATAAGCACTATCTTCCTTCCTTTACCCTATTTAGATAACATTGATAACAGACTATATGTGTATATTTTCATGAACTACAAAATGATTATACACTCCATTGGATCATTAACTATCATTATTATTATTATTATCATCATTATTCATGGGTGGTTGTGGATGGTTGGGGTATATATATATATGTTCCATTGGTTACAGGGAGAGTTTCGTACACAAGTTGTTTCGTACCCAGGTTTTGTTAGTTGTTTCGTACACTGATTTCGAGTTTTTTCGTACATACCTGGTGTCGTTTCGTAACTCTAGTAGTCAAGTTCAACTCTGAGCTGAGTGTACGAAACGATTATGGTTTCATATAGACTACAAAACAACATTTAGGTGTACGAATCTACTGGTGTACGAAACAACTTGTGTACGAACTGACTT
Organism: Chionoecetes opilio; assembly: GCA_016584305.1. Lineage (NCBI taxonomy): Eukaryota > Metazoa > Arthropoda > Malacostraca > Decapoda > Majidae > Chionoecetes > Chionoecetes opilio. Next base: position 1,033,538 of record JACEEZ010000143.1, on the reverse strand, counting down.
TCCCCGTTCCATTGACTACTGCTTCGCAACCCGCCTCAAGTCCATCAGCCTCCTGCCGGCGTGGCTGACGGAGACACAAAGGACGAGATTAGTGTTTACCGCATGACTTCCGAGCAGAAAAGAGCGCAAGACGAGAAAGGGTAAATTTGGTTTGGAATGCCCCATAAAACCCCCAACAAAGGCAGCTTCCCTCAGTGTAATGCGAGCCGCTCACCTCAGCACACTGCACAGGAAAAGCCCCACTAAATGATGCTGACTTTCCTTCTCCTCACCTGAAAGAGAAAAGAAAAGAAATATAATATACTATCATGTCTGTTTCCTTCAACATTTTGTAAGAAACGTACTTGTGGCGTTGTTGTTGTTGTTGTTGTTGTTGTTGTTGTTGTTGTTGTTGTTGTTGTTGTTGTTGTTGTTGTTGTTGTTGTTGTTGTTGTTGTTGTTGTTGTTGTTGTTGTTGTTGTTGTTGTTGTTGTTGTTGTTGTTGTTGTTGTTGTAGTAGTAGTAGTAGTTGCTGTTGTTGTTGCTGTTGTTATTGTTATTGTTGTTTTTATTGTTGTTATTTTGTCGTGGTAGTCGGCACAGAGGAGGGAACAAATAGAGGGCAGGGAGGAGCTGGTTGTGAAGTAATGGAGTAGCGTGAGTGAAGAACATAAGAACATGAGAAAATAAGGAAGCTACAAGAGGCCGCGAGACCTACACGTGTTGTTCCTGTGAGTGTGAGGGTAAATAAAGGGTGTTGTGTGTGGCTAGGACATGGAGAAGGGGACGAGGGGCGTGGTGGACGAGTGGACATGGCGGGAAGTGGGTGAGGGAGGAAGGTTACGATAGGAAATGTATGTAGTGGGATAGGTGACGGGATGACGAGTGAATGAGAGAGAGAGAGAGAGAGAGAGAGAGAGAGAGAGAGAGAGAGAGAGAGAGAGAGAGAGAGAGAGAGAGAGAGAGAGAGAGAAGAAATAGTCTAGTTGTGATGGTAAGGGACGCACGGAGAAGAGGTAGTACAGGGCAAGAAAACGGTGCGAGTATTGCGTCAGGCTCCAACAGTAGCTTCTAGTGGCTTGCTTCCTCCTTTACATGTGTTTAAGGTCCGTCCTGAACCTCTTCTGGCGGGACAAGGGCGGGCGTTAGTCCTGTTATTGCCCTGTATGTTATAGGGAGGGTTGCCTCACTAGGGAACACCTTGCCTTACCTCTCCCTCCTGGTGACCCGCCCATTCAAGGTGTGACGGATAACCTGATATTGCCGCGGCGCCTGTGAGCACTTTTACCTCTCTGTCTTTCTTTCTTTTTGTGTTCGGATACTGTAGTAGATTGTATGTCACTGATGTCTGTACGGTTGTTCCGGTCCCATGGGGTGATCCGGCCCCTTTTCACTGCAGTGTTATCATAAGTCTGTAGCAGAGGGTTGATTGATTCTAATGACCTACCTAACCTTGTTATATTATCTGACAAAGGGAAAAGTTTGTGTGTTCCAATGAGTGAATGAAGCAATGTGCTGCGGCGTCATGCTCGCGGCCGTCCTAGGCGCGTGCACGTGTTACATGGCGCGTGTGCGTGCACGTGTCTGTGCCTAGGTCATGGCGCGTGTGCGTGCACGTGTTTGTGCCTAGGTCATGGCGTGTGTGTACACGTGTCTGTGCGTAGGTCATGGCGCGTGTGCGTGCACGTGTCTGTGCCTAGGTCATGGCGCGTGTGCGTGCACGTGTCTGTGCGTAGGTCATGGCGCGTGTGCGTGCACGTGTCTGTGCGTAGGTCATGGCGCGTGTGTACCGGCACGTGTCTGTGCGTAGGTCATGGCGCGTGTGCGTGCACGTGTCTGTGCCTAGGTCATGGCGCGTGTGCGTGCACGTGTCTGTGCGTAGGTCATGGCGCGTGTGCGTGCACGTGTCTGTGCGTAGGTCATGGGCGTGTCGTGCGTGTCGTGCCTAGTCAGCGCTGTGTCCCGGGCATGTCTTGCTAGGTCATGGCGCGTGTGTACCGGCACGTGTCTGTGCCTAGGTCATGGCGCGTGTGTACCGGCACGTGTCTGTGCGTAGGTCATGGCGCGTGTGTACCGGCACGTGCGGCAGCCAACACTGATCACCTTTCAATGGGCGGACTTTGAGGCGCGGCGCCGATGCCTGGGCCGTAATGACGGGCGTGCGTGGAGGCCCGTGAGCGGTGCTCGAGTTACGGGTTGTGTTGTAATGGAGCGGCGGAGTTAAGAGTTTGAGTGTTGCGGTGGCGAGGCGGTGGCCTGTGCGGGGCAGCTTGAAACTCACACCCGCCCAGGCAAGGGTTGTGGCGGAAACTCTTGACACAACTTGCAGTACCAGATACTCGATGCCGCATGTGTTTGTCCCCTGCGGCTCCCGGGGCTGTTTGCCTGGCCCGCCAAATATTGGAACTCTTCTTATGCTTGCACAACACTGTGGCTTCCGCCGCGCGCTGTCGTGTCCGGCACTCGGTAACGGCTCCAAGCTCTATTCCGCCTGCTTGATATAAAAATATTGGCAATTTTCCCGAGGAATAATTAGAAGGATAATACGAGGAAGGTTCAAAGAAGGTCTGAAAGGATTATATTTCACCCGAGATACGAGACCTCCGCCCCGTAAAATAAGGAAATTAACGCCTGGTAGTATTAAGGGAAGCACGTAATGAGGCCAAGAGGCTGAGCGATCGCCGCTGATGAGGCGTTGATGATGACGCTCGGGCGTAAAAAAGGCTAAACCAAGCGTGAGACATCCCGCGGGTAAACTTTCCTTCTCCCGCCCCGCCAGTAACTTGTGAGGGGGGTAAGGGCGGGGGGGGGGGGGCGCACCTGGTCCTCGTGTGTCCCCGGCGCGAGGGGCGGGACGGTGCTGCCTCCAGGGGCGTCCCGGCACTGCCCGTCACTTGTGTACATAAGAAGAACATAAGAACATAAGGAAGCTACAAGAGGCTGGGAGACCTACACGTGGTAGTTCCTGTTACATAACACTACCTACATCCACCTTTCATCCCCATCCATAAAATTGTCTAACCTCCTTTTAAAACTCCTTATTGACTCCGCACTAACTACCCCACGACTGAGTCCATTCCAATCATTTAGCAAAGCGAAGTGTACAAAGCTAGTGTAGCAAAGTAACAGCTTGCAGTGAGGCGCCGCCAATCAATACTATCAAGGCTGACACGGAACGTTATTGTTCACTGCGATAAAAAGGCACTTAATCCCCGCCCATCTGGTGCCTCCCACGCCGGGCGGGGAAATAGCGCGCAGCTGATCCGCCAAATGCTTGACTCTGATTCCGTTGAGCCGCCAGTGACTAAGCCTGGGCTGTTGCTGGGAGGCTCCGCGCGTGATATGGCGCGGCCCTGATCAGTGTTCTCCATAGCGACCATTATAACAATACCTTTATTAACCCCTTCGCGCCCAGATCTTTCCTTTGCTATACAAAATTGTCTTGTCGAGCCTTAAAATAACGAAAAGTAACTGAATATACCAAATTAGTTAGTGGACAAAGATACAAAACAGGTCATATCTATAAAATGTTGCTTATATTCACTAAAAATCGTCTAAT
>JACEEZ010000143.1:992500-1025000 GCA_016584305.1 Chionoecetes opilio | reverse complement strand
ACAAGCATCTCATGGGTGGTGGAAGGGTAGGCAAGGGAAACGAGGAGAGGTGCAGAGAGGCTATAACCGAGTCATTCCTTCGGGAGTTCTGTAAATGATAATGAAATAAAAGGTAGAACGTTAACCTAACCTAACCTAACCTATGAGACAACAAATCCTATGGTATCAGTAAGCGTCATAAAACGGTCCTCTTGTACATAGATTCCTTATTTTCTTATGTTCCCATATCCGTCCAAACCCTCCATCTTGAATGTTGATAAGTAGAACAAGAAGTAATGTATTCAAGCTGGAAAAGTGTAGATTTAAAAAAAAAATAGGGAGAAACTGGTTCACAAATAGGTTGGTGAATGATTGGAATGGACTCAGTAGACAGGTAGTTAGTGCGGAGTCAATAGGGATCTTTAAAAGGAGGCTGGATAAATTCATGGATGGGGAAGAGAGGTGGATGTAGGTAGTGTTAAGTAACAGGAACTACCACGTGTAGGTCTTACGGCCTCTTGTAGCTTCCTTATTTTCATATGTTCTTTCTTATGTAAGTAATTGATAGAAGGCATGATCAAGCTGTAACTTAGGGTAATTACATATAAGATGCCTATAAAGGAACGTTGCCACAATAACTGGGAAATGTAACTACCTACCCGATAGATAGATAGATAGATGCTTTATTGACCACAGTATTTACAAGGGAACTCGATCAAATACCAACGAACTCAATAAAACTCAATATAACTCAATATAAACAAAAATGTACAAAGTATTTCAGATGAATCAATAAAGAAAGTATCTAAAGACATTGATTAGGAACCAGCTCAAAATAATCACTGGAGTCCAACGCAAACCATAAATTTCACCAAGACTAAAATAACACAATTCATGCTAGAATAACTCTTAACCCCTTGAGACCCAAAATGTACTTTCCATTGTAATTTGGGCACCATTAGACGAATTTTTTTTTAATATAAGCAATATTTTATAGAGATGACGTTTTTAGTATCCTTGTCCAATAGCTAATTTGGTATATTAAGTTACTTTTCGTAATTTTATGGCTAACAACAGACGATTTTATACACCAAAGGAAAGATGTGGGCGTGAAAGGGTTAATATAAGTTACAATATCAGTATATCTCAATAGATCGAAATATAACTCAAAGGAGGAGGAGGAGGCCTAGTGCACGCCGGGCCTCATCCTGTCCTCTAGCTGCAGGACGCCGCGCTAAGCCTGACATATTAAGGCTCACGATTTTTTATTTTACACTTTCGTAGCCTCGGATGATTACTGAACTCCTCTTTCTCCTACACATCCTCATTATTCTCTCGTCTCGCACCATGACCTAACCTATCCTCCTCCTCCTCCTCCTCCTCCTCCTCCTCCTCCTCCTCCTCCTCCTCCTCCTCCTCCTCCTCCTCCTCCTCCTCCTCCTCCTCCTCCTCCTCCTCCTTTTGTAGTGTAATGTATAGTTAGCTCCTCTCTTAATGTTGAGTAGAGGGAATTAAGCAACATAAAGATCTAGGCGCTCATTCATGTTACCAGGATAAGTAGATGTGTTTTAAGAAGCGAGGAAATGTTAGATGTAATGGTGTACTTTGTCCCCTAATCTTCCCCTAAATAGCTGTAAGGGGAAGGAAATTATTGTCCTAATATCTGAATATGTTGGATACGGTGAGAAAATGTAAGATGAAGGGATGTATGTACTTTGTCCTAATCTTGCTTTTAATAGTTATAAGAGTAAGAAAATATATCTCTTTCTTATATCTGATTATTTTTGACGAAATGAAAAAAATAAGTGTTTTCACAAGTGTTTAACCTTTCACGCCCAGATCTTTCCTTTACTATTTGAAATTGTATGTTGTTAGCCACAAAATTACGAAAAAGTAACTGAATATACCAAATTAGTTAGTGGACAAGGATACGAAACAGGTCTTATCTATAAAATATTGCTTAAAGTCACTAAAAATCGTCTAATGGTAGTCAAATTACAATGAAAATTATGTTCTGGATCTCAAGGGGTTAATAGTTATAACTTATAACTATTAACCCCTTGAGATCCAGAACATAATTTTATAACTTATAAGAGTAAGAAAATGTATCTCTTTCTTATATCTGATTATTTTAGACAAGGTGAGGAAATATAAGTGTTTCCACAAGTGCTTAATAATAGAGAGGTAGAGGTGATGTCAGGACAAGGATATGAGTTTATCAATGGCCTGAAAAAAGTTTTGTTATTACTGTAGTAGGTAGTTATAGGGACGTTCCTCTCGTTTGTGTGACGGGTGATATCAAGGTTAATTGACAACTACCTAATGACTACTACTACTACTTGATATTGTCAGTTAATCTATGGTGATATGCTCCATCCTGACGGCAGTGAAGATAGGTTAAGGAGGATAGGATAGGAGATAAGGGGTTGATAGGAACAGTTCACAGATAGGATGGGAAACGCAACAAGATGCCTAGATTGACGTTGACAGCTCATCAGACCACAGTCTTTGTCTGAAGGATGACTGTTGGTGGCTGAACGCTGGCTTATGTCTGGACTTTGATCATTATTCGCGATGGTCACCAAATACTTGATTATCACTGTTGACTCGTTCTTCACATCCCCGTCACACTTATTCGGAATCAGCAGGAATCAAGCAGAACAAAAGCGAATGCCGTTCGATATTTCTGTACTTCGAATGCACCTCGAAAGTTTTGAGCATGAGCAAAATATTCGAGCCGGCCACAAGAATAGGCCCGAATGTTTGGAATGCAGTTAGAATTTTTAGAATGCAATTCGAATGCACTTCGAATATCCAGGTATATACCAAGAATTTTCATTTCGACGGCATTCCGGCTCATTCGGCCTCTAGTGTGACGGGGGTATCAGGCAAACAAGTTCCTTCTCCTTCTTCTCCTTTCTTTCTTTCCTGATATTAATGATTATGATAATACAACCTTCACCACCATTGTTTTTACTACTACTACTACTACTACCACTACTACTACTACTACTACTACTACCACTACTACTACTACTACTACTACTACTACTACTACTACTACTACTACTACTACTACTACTACTACTACTACTACTACTTCTACTTCTACTACTACTACTACTACTACTACTACTACTACTACTACTACTGATGTTGGTTGTAGTGGCGGCGGTGGCGGTGGTGGCGGCTTGGTGGTGGCGTTATCGCATTGCTTAAAGTTGCATGTGTAATTGTCTTTCCTCCCGCGAGTATATGTTTCATTGTTTTTTTCTGTATCGGATAAATGGTGAATGTTCGCTTTGACGGGAAGAGGAGGAGGAGGAGGAGGAGGAGGAGTACGTGTGGTGTTGTCGTGCATGGTCACTCCTGTACGTGCACGAGTACGAATGTTTGTTACGTACGTACGCCGTGCCTGTTTTGCCGCACGACTCGTACTACCTAAGGCAAAACAACGACATTATTATCGCACTCGAATATGAATTGATAGAACGACTACCAATGATAATAATAATAACAATAACCTTATCAGTAGTAGTAAGAAAATATAATAAGAAAAACAACAATAAAACAAGAATAACAACAAGAAGATAATAAAGGAGAAGGAAGAGGAAGGGAAGAGACACTAGGAAAGAGACTTGGCCATCTTTACTCCTCCCAAGGGTGCATCTCTCTCTCTCTCTCTCTCTCTCTCTCTCTCTCTCTCTCTCTCTCTCTTCTCTCTCTCTCTCTCTCTCTCTCTCTCTTCTCTCCTCTCTCTCTCTCTCTCTCTCTCTCTCTCTCTCTCTCTCTCTCTCTCTCTCTCTCTCTCTCTCTCTCTCTCTCTCTCTCTCTCTCTCTCTCTCTCATGGTTGTCATTCGAGGTGCGGCCAGGCTTTCGTCCTTACTAATTGGTTCTGTCGTAAACAAAAGTTTAAGAAGCTGCGAATGAGACCTTAGTTTTTGTTCATCGAGTTGATCATGTGAGTAAAAGTCTCGTCTGGTCTTGTCCCGTCTTGTCTTGTCCTGTCTCATTTTGTCTCGCCTTGCCTTGTGTTGTGTTGTGTTGTGTTGTGTTGTGTTGTGTTACTCGCGTGGCCGCTTCCCTGTTTGATTAGACCATCTCGTGTCTTGAATCAAAGTGAAGAAGAAGAGGAAGATGGATAGTGTGGCTTGAACGGGAGCCAAATGGTCGAGTAAATTGGTGGCATGTTGTCCGCCTGTTGTCTGGACGCTGGCTGGGACTGTTACTGCCGGCTAACAGGCTGGCGGGATGGCGGGCTGGCGGGCTGGCAGGCTGGCGGGATGGCTGGCGGGCTGGTGGGCGCCTGGCTGGCTGGCTGGCTGGGGATGGTGGACTGGCGGGATGGCGGGATGGTGGACTGGTGGGATGGCGGGATGGCTGGCTGGCTGGCGGGATGGCTGGCTGGCTGGCGGGATGGCTGGCTGGCTGGCGGGATGATTTTCTGGCGGGATGGCGGGATGGCTGGCTGGCGGGATGGGTGGCTGGCGGGCTGGCGGGCTGGCGGGATAACAGGCTGGCGGGATGGCGGGATGGCTGGCTGGCTGGCAGGATGACTTTCTGGCGGGATGGCGGGATGGCTGGCTGGCTGGTGGGATGACTTTTTGGCGGGATGGCGGGATGGCTGGCTGGCGGGCTGGCGGGCTGGCGGGATAACAGGCTGGCGGGATGGCTGGTTGGCTGGCTGGCTGGCGGGATGGCGGGATGGCTCAAGTTTGTTGCCATCCCTGCCTCGTGCAAGCTTCTCTATTCTTCCTCCTTCTCCTCCCTCTGTTTTCAGCCATTGTGCTTCCTCCTATACCTTGCTTATGGTCTCTCTCTCTGTCTCTCTGTGGTCTTTCTCTCTCTCTCTCTCTCTGTCTGTGTGTCTCTCTCTCTCTGTCTGTGTGTCTCTCTCTCTCTCTGTCTGTGTGTCTCTCTCTCTGTCTGTGTGTGTTTCTCTCTGTGTGTGGTCACTCTCTCTGTGTGTGTGTTTCTCTCTGTGTGTGATCACTCTCCCTCTCTATATCTGTCTCTCTATCTCTCTCTTTGTTTGTTTGTCTGTCTCTGTCTCTTTGTCTGTCTCTCTCTCTGTGGTCTCTCTCTCTCTCTCTCTCTCTCTCTCTCTCTCTCTCTCTCTCTCTCTCTCTCTCTCTCTCTCTCTCTCTCTCTCTCTCTCTCTCTCTCTCTCTCTCTCTCTCTCTACCCATTACCCTTCCCATTCCTAGCCCCATTACCCTCCCATTGCATCATAACATTCTCATCCCCCCCACATCTTCCTCCAGCCAGGTTGTGGTACTTTTAGCTACTTTTTATCTTCTATGATGGATATCCCAGTGTTGTGTTTCATGGAGGGAGCAGCAGCAGTGTATTGGGACTTAATATTTAGGTTTCCGAGTAATTAGATTAAAGTTTCAGTATTGAGTCCGCATTGAATTTACATTGCAACCCATCTGAATATCGCGGTGAAGTGGTGGTGGTGGTGATGGTGGTGGTGGTGGTGGTGGTGGTGGTGGTGGTGGTGGTGTGGTGACGGTGAAGTGGTGGTGGTGGGGGTAATGGTGGAGGTGGTGGTGGCGGTGGTGGCGGTGAAGTGGTGGTGGTGGGGGTAATGGTGGAGGTGGTGGTGATGATGTCAGAATCTTCCACGAGTGTTCTAGTTTATTCTTAAAATTAGTGAAGTATTATAATAATAATAATCATAATAATAATTTTATTCTCGCCCGGAGGCAGACAGACAAAAAACAAAGCAACAAGAACAAGCCAAGGAGTAAACTTAAGTACTAGAGCAAAAACAAAAAACAAGAACAAAGTACAGGCACATTAGGGGACATAGTATCAAAGTACATATAAAAGCATACATGGACACCTGGGCTACCCTACATTCTGCACAAACAGCAGACCCAGCCACCGCTGTTGTATAGGTCCACATACATAGGCCGAGCTCTGCCTGACAGAGGTGATGATGGGGTTCGTAGAGAGCTCCACCCTACTCCTTAAACTGATATGTGTCCTCGCAGTAAAACAGGAATTGTGAGAGGAAGAAAGGGAGGAAGGAATGAAGGAAGATGAAAGGGAAGGAAGAAAAGTGACTGAGAGAGGCAAGAGGTAGCGAGGAACGAATGAAGGGAGGGAGGGAGAGGAGAGAGAGAGAGAGAGAGAGAGAGATGAGAGAGAGAGAGAGAGAGAAGAGAGAGAGAGAGAGAGAGAGAGAGAGAGAGAGAGGAGAGAGGAGAAGAGAGAGAGAGAGAACACAGTACCAAAGGAGGTGTGGAAAGAAGGATATAACAGTAATATTTGCTACATGAACTGTCCTGTTAGAAGTAGCATAGTGAGTATGAACAACCATCCTCACCCACTAACGTCCTCACACACACATTTTTGGTACCCGGCAGAGCTGTGCCACACACTCGCTCACCTCATGTTATCAAAACTTATGTCTGCTTGTTGATCTCACTTTGGGAGTCTGTGCAACCTGCCGCTGCCGACCAGACCAGGCAGGCTGACGGGAGGGGCGGGGTGCTGGTGTGTGGTGGGGGCAGGGAGGGAGGGGCAGGGCCTGTGTGTAGTGATGGGGGCAGGCAGGCAGGGGGGCAGGGCCTGTGTGTGTGGTGTGGGCGGCAGGGAGGGAGGGGCAGGGCCTGTGTGTAGTGATGGGGGAAAGGCAGGCAGGGAGGGGCAGGGCCTGTGTGTAGTGATGGGGGCAGGCGGCAGGGAGGCAGCCGGTTGTGGACAGTGATGGATCCGTGTGTGTATGAGGGGCAGGCAGCAGGAGGGGCAGGCTTGGTATGATTGAGTGTCAGGAGGCATGGAGGTGCAGGCCTGTGATATGTCGGGGCAGGCGGGGGGGGAGGCTGTGGTGAGGGGAGGCAGGGGTGGGGCGGGGTGGTAGTGTGGGGCGGAGGCGGGAGGGGGGGCTGGTGTATGGTGGGGTGGCGGGGGAGGGGCGGGCTGTGTGTGTGGTGGGGGCAATGGTGGAGGGGGCAGGTGTGTGTAATGATGGCAGCGAGGGGCAGGGCTTTTGTATTGTGGGGAGGAGAGGACAGGCAGTTGTATGTTGGAGCAGCCGGAGGGCAGGCTGTGTGTATGATGGGGCAAGCAGGCAGGAGGCAGGCCAGTGTGTAGTTGATGGGCAGGCAGGCAAGGGAGAGTCAGGCCTGTGTAGTGGGGGGCACAAGTTGAGGGAACAAGGCCTGTGTGTAGTGGGGGCAGCAGGCAGGACGGGCAGGGCCTGTGTGTATGATGGTGCAGGCTAGCAGGGAGGGGAGTGCCTGTGTGATGGTGGAGGCAGGCAGAGAGGTGGCAGGGCCTGTATGTAGTGTGGGGGAGGCAGGCAATGGAGAGGAAGGCAGGAGGTGGTATGAGGGGACAGGAGGCAGGGCAGCCTGGTGTAGTGAGGGGGCAGAGAGGAGGGCAGGGCCTGTGTGTAGTAGGAGGGGCAGGCAGGAGGAGGGGCAGGGCCTGGGTAGTGATGGGGAGAGAGAAGGAGAGGCAGAGAGGAGAGGAGGAGGGGTGAGATGGGGAGCAGGCAGGAGAGGGAGGGCCTGGTGTAGAGGGGGGAGCAGGAGAGGGCAGGGCCTGTGTGTAGTGGTGGGGCAGCAGAGGGAGGGGCAGGGCCTAGTGTGTAATGATGGGCGCAGCAGGCAGGGTGGGACAGAGGCCTGTGTGTAGTGATGGGGCAGGCAGCAAGGAGGGCAGGCCTGTGTGTAGTGGTGGACCAGGCAGCCCAGGGAGGCGCCACCTTGTTTATGGTGGGGGCAGGCAGGCACGGAGGGGCAGGCCTCTTGTTGTGGGGGCAGCAGCAGAGGCATGTGCTTGTTGTTAGCTATGGGGCAGCGTGCAAGGCCGGACCTGCTGTAGTCATGGGGGCAGGCAGGCTAGGGAGGGGCAGGGCTGGTGTAGTGGTGGGGGCAGGCAGGCAGGGAGGGGCAGGGCCTGTGTGTAGTGATGGGGGCAGGCAGGCAGGGAGGGGCAGGGCCTGTGTGTAGTGATGGGGGCAGGCAGGCAGGGAGGGGCAGGGCCTGTGTGTATGATGGGGGCAGGCAGGCAGGGAGGGGCAGGGCCTGTGTGTAGTGATGGGGGCAGGCAGGCAGGGAGGGCAGGGCCTGTGTGTAGTGATGGGGGCAGGCAGGCAGGGAGGGGCAGGGCCTGTGTGTAGTGTGGGGGCAGGCAGGCAGGGAGGGGCAGGGCCTGTGTGTAGTGATGGGGGCAGGCAGGCAGGGAGGGGCAGGGCCTGTGTGTAATGATGGGGGCAGGCAGGCAGGGAGGGGCAGGGCCTGTGTGTAGTGATGGGGGCAGGCAGGCAGGAGGGGCAGGGCCTGTGTGTAGTGGTGGGGGCAGGCAGGCAGGGAGGGGCAGGGCCTGTGTGTAGTGATGGGGGCAGGCAGGCAGGGAGGGGCAGGGCCTGTGTGTAATGATGGGGGCAGGCAGGCAGGGAGGGGCAGGGCCTGTGTGTAGTGATGGGGGCAGGCAGGCAGGGAGGGGCAGGGCCTGTGTGTAGTGGTGGGGGCAGGCAGGCAGGGAGGGGCAGGGCCTGTGTGTAGTGGTGGGGGCAGGCAGGCAGGGAGGGGCAGGGCCTGTGTGTAGTGTGGGGGCAGGCAGGCAGGGAGGGGCAGGGCCTGTGTGTAGTGTGGGGGCAGGCAGGCAGGGAGGGGCAGGGCCTGTGTGTAGTGGTGGGGGCAGGCAGGCAGGGAGGGGCAGGGCCTGTGTGTATTGGTGGGGCAGGCAGGCATGGAGGGGCAGGGCCTGTGTGTACTGGTGGGGGCAGGCAGGAGAGGGGCAGGGCCTGTGTGTAGTGATGGGGGCAGGCAGGCAGGGAGGGGCAGGGCCATGTGTGTAGTGAGGGGGCGCAGGGGAGGGGCAGGACCTGTGTGTAGTGGGGGGGGCAGGGAGGGCAGGGCCTGTGTGTAGTGGTGGGGGCAGGCAGGCAGGGAGGGGCAGGGCCTGTGTGTAGTGATGGGGGCAGGCAGGCAGGAGGGGCAGGGCCTGTGTGTAGTGGTGGGGGCAGGCAGGCAGGGAGGGGCAGGGCCTGTGTGTAGTGTGGGGGCAGGCAGGCAGGAGGGCAGGGCCTGTGTGTAGTGATGGGGCAGGCAGGCAGGGAGGGGCAGGGCCTGTGTGTAGTGGTGGGGGCAGGGAGGCGGCTGTGTATGCGGGGCAGGAGGGAGGGGCAGGGCCTGTGTGTAGTGGTGGGGGGCAGGCAGGGAGGGGCAGGGCCTGTGTGTAGTGGTGGGGGCAGGCAGGGGAGGGGCAGGGCCTGTGTGTAGTGATGGGGGCAGGCAGGCAGGGAGGGGCAGGGCCTGTGTGTAGTGGTGGGGGCAGGAGGCAGGGAGGGGCAGGGCCTGTGTGTAGTGGTGGGTGGCAGGGCGGCAGGGGTGCGTAGTGTGGAGCAGGCAGGAGGGCAGGCTGTGTGTAGTGGTGGGGGCAGGCAGCAGGGAGGGGCAGGGCCTGTGTGTAGTGGTGGGGGCAGGCAGGCAGGAGGGGCAGGGCCTGTGTGTAGTGGTGGGGGGCAGGCAGGGAAGGGGCAGGGCCTGTGTGTAGTGGTGGGGGCAGGCAGGCAGGGAGGGGCAGGGCCTGTGTGTAGTGGTGGGGGCAGGCAGGCAGGGAGGGGCAGGGCCTGTGTGTAGTGGTGGGGGCAGGCAGGCAGGGAGGGGCAGGGCCTGTGTGTAGTGGTGGGGGCAGGCAGGCAGGGAGGGGCAGGGCCTGTGTGTAGTGGTGGGGGCAGGCAAGGGAGGGGCAGGACCTGTGTGTAGTGGTGGGAGCAGGCAGGCAGGGAGGGGCAGGGCCTGTGTGTAGTGGTGGGGGCAGGCAGGCAGGGAGGGGCAGGCCTGTGTGTAGTGGTGGGCAGGCAGGCAGGGAGGGGCAGGACCTGGTGTAGTGGTGGGGCAGGCAGCAGGAGGGGCAGGGCCTGTGTGTAGTGGTGGGGGCAGGCAGGCAGGGAAGGGCAGGGCCTGTGTGTAGTAGTGGGGGGGCAGGCAGGGAGGGGCAGGACCTGTGTGTAGTGGTGGGGGCAGGCAGGCAGGGAGGGGCAGGGCCTGTGTGTGGACGAAGGTGGAGAGGAGAGGCAATCCTAACCTAGCCTAACCTAGCCAAGGGTCGCGGTAAAGGATGGGTATTCGGTCGCTCGGTGTGTCAAGGACGTTGATGTTCGTTTTTTTCGGCTTGACAGATTGCTAAAAGGGGAGTGAATCGGCTACATGTGTTTATGTTCCTTAGTATCCCGCTGTGTCGCTTGTCTTGCTTGTGTCCCACCAGTGTCAGGTGTCAAGTAGCTACGTTTGTTTACCTTGCATGATTGCTTGACATTGGGGAAAACTTTAATGATTTTACAATAATATAAAAAGCAGCCAGTATACATCAACAATATACTGTGAGGATAGTAAAGAGAGACCAACCTTACAAAACTCTTCGGACATGTTTACCCAAGTTTACATGTATGTTTGGTTACTATACTATAATAGGAGTTATGTGTTAGGAGGAGCAAGATGGAAGCTGGAGGAAGAATATTCTAGTCGGGGTCATACTATTGCTTCCCCTGCCTCGCGTCGCACATGTTACGCCCTCCCCCCCCACGTGCACGCCACACACACACACACACACACACACACACACACACACACACACACACACACACACACACACACACACACACCGCGCGATGGTCAGGTTGATAACGTTTTGGTCTCTCACTCTGTGGGAGGCGGTTCGAATCCTCGCGCTCCCGGGGATTTTTCACGCGACAAATTCGGGCGGTTACTGTCCCCCTTGAGCAATGGGATGGGGGTGTGTGGTGTGTGAGGTCCCAGCATTGCCCAAAGATCGGTAATAATGAGCTCCAAGCTCGCACTGAGAGGGTGAAACTGGCGATCGCGAGCTAGCTCGGGTGGACAAGACCATGGGTGAATGACACACCCACACACACACACACACACACACACACACACACACACACACACACACACACACACACACACACACACACACACACACACACACATTTAAAGGAAAAAATCTTGATACATATTTATATGGAGACAGGACCACACGAACAAAGAAGCCCAGTTTAATATATAAGCTTAGAATATAGAAGCTTAGAAGCCCAATACTTAGAAGACACACTTAGAAGCCCAACACTTAGAAGGCTGTTAACCCTCGGAGTGAGCCTTACCGCCTCACCTTCACGACTGCAACACTCCTCACAAGCGATGCCATCTACCCAAACTTATGAAACAATAATTTTTAAGTCCAGTGCTTAAGTCTTGCGAATAATGGGAGTTACGACTTCACCGTGTTGTGTCGGAGGGCTGACCTGAGGGAGGGAAGGCCAGAGCGCGCCGACGAAGAGAGAGGAGAAGGGAGGAGAGAAAAATGGGGCTTGTATCCGGCCTCTGCTATACAGCCCGCCACTGTTATTTATACGGCTGACCTGTTTATCCGGCGTTGTGAAGGATGAGCCCCCGAGGCGACGTGTTTCTTGCTGACGCTGTTTTCATGATTCACTTGGAAATCAGATACGAGTGTGTGTGTGTGTGTGTGTGTGGTGAGAGAGAGAGAGAGAGAGAGAGAGAGAGAGAGAGAGAGAGAGAGAGAGAGAGAGAGAGAGAGAGAGAGAGAGAGAGAGAGAGAAGACTATAGGCATACGAAAATCTGGACACAACAGTCACCCTTACAGCACATCTATGTACCTCAACACTTTTTCCTATAGGTATCAAGTTTAGCTGTAATTTGCTGTGGTTCCTCTCCTCTTTGCGTCCCTTCTCCTCGGTGGGGCGGCGGGTGGCTTGGCGGGGCGGCCACGTGGACAACAGATCGATGCAAGTTCGGCGTGCTCCGTCTGGGTTTTGCTTACCGGGAGAGCATGAGAGTTGAATCACCGCTGGTCTATAGAGAGTAAGGCTAGAAGGAATGGAGGGTGAGGGGAAGGGTGAAAGAGAAAGGGGAAGAGACATAGGATGGATAATGTTGTGTAGGCTGCGTGGAGGAAGGGTAAGCGTGCATCACCTTGGTTTTATAACAGTAGTCGGATCATCCCTCTGGAGTTAATCACATTATCCCTCGGGGCATTACAACTTTTTGCCCGGGTTAAACCTAAATTTGCTCCGGTGCGCGTAATTCCGATTGATTGCTTCTGCTTTTCCCTTCGCCAAGCCCCGGCCTGTCTATCGCTCATTGGCACGGAGGGAAGACGTGGAGTTTCACCTGCGAGCGAAACATTTAGCGACGCCTACGATGGGCAGCGACACGTGGACGCCTGCCAGGAACATGTAGGTGTAATATATCAACTGCATGTAACGCCAGTGTTGCCAGATCTCGCCCACAGTACCACCTTGCCGAAGAAGTCTGTTTCTTTGTAGGTCTCTTTTCGTCATTGTTATTGCCGCATTTAGTCGTGTTTTTGTGGGTTCTGGCAACGAATTCGTCCGTCAAATGAGCGTTGGTGTTGTTGTTGTTTGGGGAAGTGTTGGTGGTGATGGTGGTATCACAATAATAGGTTTGTTTATTTGGACATTTTCAGAGGCCATTTGTGTGTGCGCGTGTGTGTGTGTATGCGTGTATGTGTGTGTGTGTGTGTGTGTGTGTGTGTGTGTGTGTGTGTGTGTGTGTGTGTGTGTGTGTGTGTGTGCAGGCGGGGAATATGTATACCTTAGCGGTCGGCGTGTATATATGCGTGTGTGGTGGCGGTGGTGATGATGTTGACGGTGGTGGTGGTGGCGGGGAGGCGTGGTTGTGGTGGCGGTAGTGAGGGTGTTGACGGTAGTGGTGGTGGTGGTGGTGGCGGGGAGGCGTGGTGGTGGTGGTGGTGGTGGTGGTGGCGGGGAGGCGTGGTGGTGGGGTGGCGGGGAGGCGTGGTGGTGGTGGTGGTGGGGAGGCGTGGTAGTGGTGATGGTGGTGGTGGTGGTGGTGGTGGTGGCGGTGGCGGGGAGGCGTGGTAGTGGTGGTGATGGTGGTGGTGGTGGTGGGCGGGGTGGGTGTGGGCCAGCTGATGTCTAGTATGCAAATGTGTGAGTGGCTGGTCACCTGCGATGCAAATTTTATCCCGAATCAATGTTTACACGTTGGAGCCGACGATGCCCTGCCAGCCAGCCCGCCAGCATCCCCGGCGACTGCGAGGAGGTGGGGGGGAGGGGGCATACACACAGGTAGATAGATAGAAACATGGATAGATAGATACATGGATAGATAAAGAGGTGCAGGAGGGGACGTACACACAGCTAGATAGATAGATACATGGATAGATAGATACATGGATACATAAAGAGATACGAGGAGGGGACATACACACAGCTAGATAGATAGATACATGGATAGATAGATACATGGATAGATAAAGAGGTGCGAGGAGGGGACATACACACAGCTAGATAGATAGATACATGGATAGATAGATACATGGATAGATAAAATAATTATAATTGTAATGTATAGAAGAGTAGATAAATGTTATATGAATTAATAGACAAAGATGACCTAGAATATTAGTCTTAGAATAACTTACACACACACACACACACACACACACACACACACACACACACACACACACACACACACACACACACACACACACCACGCACACACACGCACACACATATAGATACACCAGAAAACTCGAGTCATGGAAATATTTTAAGATACACGCGAGGACGCAACACCACGCGGAGAGGCATGACCTAAGTAGTAGATCATGCCTCTACTACTACTACTACTACTACTACTACTACTATCATTACTACTACTACTACTACTACTACTACTACTACTACTACTACTACTACTACTACTACTACTACTACTACTTCTACTTACTACTACTACTACTACTATACTACTACTATACTACTACTACTCTACTTTATACTACTAACTACTACTACTACTACTATACTACTACTCTACTACTACTACTACTACTACTACTACTACTTACTATCTACTACTACTACTACTACTTTACTACTACTATACTACTCTACTATACTATACTACTACTACTACTCTATTACTACTACTACTACTACTTACTAACTACATACTACTACTACTTATACTATCTCTACTACTCTTACTATTACTACTACTACTACTACTCTACTTCTACTACTACTACTACTACTACTACTACTACTACTCTACTATCTATACTACTACTACTCTACTACTACTACTACTCTATACTACTACTACTATACTACTACTACTACTACTACTTACTTCTACTACTACTACTATACTACTACTACTATACTACTTCTATTACTACTACTACTACTACTACTACTTCTACTACTACTTACTACTCACTTCTATCTTACTACTACTACTACTACTACTATACTACTACTACTATCTATCTCTATTACTCTACTACTACTACTATACTTACTATCTATTACTACTACTAACTACTCTACTACTACTACTACTACTACTACTTACTACTACTACTACTACTACTATCATTACTTACTACTACTACTATACTACTATACTACTACTTACTTATCTATACTACTACTACTACTACTACTACTATCATTATTACTACTACTACTACTACTACTACATTATTACTACTACTACTACTACTTACTACTACTACTACTACTATCATTATTACTACTACTACTACTACTACTACTACTTCTTCTTCTTCTTCTTCTCTGCCCGTCAGGGTGGCAAGGTTGGTAGAGACGTGAGTTCGCAATGTGCAGCGTCCCTGTGCATTCGGTCAGCGGTTCGAGTCCGCCTAGTTCGTGCTGACGTGGGGGCGCTTTGTATAGTCAATAACCTTGTAGTTGGTACTTGCAAAGTGTCTAGATAGGATAAAAATCTTATCTTATCTTCTTCTTCTTCTTCTTCTTCTTCTTCTTCTTCTTCTTCTACTACTACTCTACTTACTACTACTACTACTACTACTACTACTACTACTACTACTACTACTACTACTACTATTATTTAGATCATAAGGAGAGGCAGACAGAGATGAGGCTTGGCGAGGCGAGGAGCGGCGAGGGCATGAGTGGACCCGCGCGAGGCTGCCGGAGATTCATGACGCCCGCACGAGTGTCACGAGGCTGTAGTGCGGCGCTTCACCTCGGAATGAGCTGGGGACACGGCGGTTTAGGGTGTGTGTGTGTATGTGTGTGTGTGTGTGTGTGTGTGTGTGTGTGTGTGTGTGTGTGACGTGTGTGTGTGTGTGTGTGTGTGTGTGTGTGTGTGTGTGTGTGTGTGTGTGTATGTGTTTGTTGGTGTAAGTGTGTGTGTGTGTAGGTGTGTGTGTGTGTAGGTGTATGTGTGTGTGTATTTTTATCTCTTACACTCTCTCACACACACACACACACACACACACACACACACACACACACACACACACACACACACACACACACACACACACACACACACACACACACACACCGTACCTCGTGTTCCATGCATTAAAAATAAAGTTTGAATGACAGCATTTTTGTGGTGTTGTGGATGACGACGGAAAAATAAAAATTAATATGTCTCGTTGAATGTTTGAAGCTTCTCTTCTCCTTAGAGGCGTTGCGTGCAGAAAAAAATAGCATGGAAGTATGTGAATTGCTATTTAACCCCTTGAGGCCCAGGACATAATTTCCATTGTAATTTGGGTACCATTAGACGATTTTACTGAATATAAGCAATGTTTTATGAATATGACCTGTTTATTATCCTTGTTCACTAACTAATTTGGTGTTATACGTTAGTTTTCGTAATTTTATGGCTTAAAAACAGACAGTTTTATATATCAAAGGAAAAATCTGGGCGTGAAGGGGTTAATACGTGTTTGAGCAACTTAACTACTATACAAAATGATGAATATATATTTTTTCATACATCAAACTTTCTCTCAAACGATCGGACTGTTACAAAACCCAAGGCAGATTGTTCACAAAAAATTCTGAACAAACACTTAATGAAATAGATAATGTAATTTCCATCATGATCATTTGGTGGAAGAAATGAAGCACGTACTTAGGGAACACTCATATAAATATTCATGATTCTTAATACAACGTAGGTTAATAATTATGTTTGTAACCCAGCGTCATGTACTGTTGATAAGCGCGGCCCAACATTACCCCTCGATGCGTATCACTAATTAGAGGCCATTCTTAATTAGCGAGGCGTGCTCTAATGACCTCATCCTCCTGGAAATGAACGCACCAACATGTAATTATCGAGAAAACATTTGCATCAGATATGTGGAATTTATCACAAAAGTTAAAAAGCATTAGTGAGTCATGTGAATACAACTTTTTGATTACCCTGGACGGCGCGGCGCGTTGGTCGGGACGCCGAGCCACGGATCATAAAAGCTCCCTAAATACGAGACTTTTATGATAAATTTACGTGCAGTTCAACCCATACAAAGTTATAGATTCCATAAATTTCACGGCTGGCATTCCCCCTTTCCCTCTAACCCTCTCCCTCTAGCCTATACTATTCTATTCTTCACTACGAAACTTCCATGTTCCTATCTTCTATAGAGGCATGGTATCCTTTTCCAACTGTTCTCTTACATGTAGTTTGATAGTTATTATTATGTAGTTCAGCAGATACCCTCGTAAAAAACCAATAGGTCTTCTGGTATCTATTCTTCATATGTATTCCTATGTATTCCACCGGTTCCTTCTCTTACATGTAGTTTGATAGTTAGTAGTATGTAGTTCAGCATATACTCTCGTTAAAAACCAATAGGTCTTCTGGTATCTATTCTTCCTATGTATGTATTCCTATGTAAACCTCTCTTTCTTTCCCCTCCCTTTCTCCCCTCAGTCTTCCTCGCTTGTGTGGTGTTACTGCTACAAAACATGCAATATTCTACACACCTTGCGTCGTCTGTCATGCCTTTGTTGTGTCTCCTCCTCATCTCCTCGTTGTAATTGTGTCCTATAAGGTACGACATGTTATCCCACCGCTGCCACCATTTGTTGCATCAAATATGTTTCAGGATACTTATAATCAGTAGGCCAATTGACACAGCTTTGATGCATCGTCCCAGCGTGGAGCCATACCACTATAGCACAATACAGCATCTGCTAAACCTTGTCTATCAGCCTCACAATTGGTGTCTCATTTTCCCCATACAAACATTGCCGAATATTTCTTCTATCTTCTTATATGCTCTCTCTCTCTCTCTCTCTCTCTCTCTCTCTCTCTCTCTCTCTCTCTCTCTCTCTCTCTCTCTCTCTCTCTCTCTCTCTGCATCTTTCTTATACCTTCTTCGCCTTCCTTTTGTTACATGTCTTCCTTTTATGATGTGTTCCATTGTTTCATACACTTGCATAGTCTCCATGGCCACCATAGTGTTGCTGCTCCTGCTTCTCTTTTCTTTCCCTTATATTTTGTCTCGTCTCATGTTTTATTTCCTTGCCTTTTGGTCTTGAGTTCCTGTGTCGTGTTCTCTCTGTCTCATTTTTGTGTTCCCTGATGTCTCTTTCTCTGTTTCTATGTCTTTGGTCACGTACGCGCACACACACACACACGCACGCACGCAGGCCACGCACACACACACACACACACACACACACACCACACACACATATACACACACACACACACACAATCTCTCTCTCTCTCCCTCTTTCTCTCTCGTTAGTATCTTAATCGTCTAATCATAACCATTAAATCAACCTTTGTCTCTCACTCTATATTGTTTCTATTTTCTCCTGCCAAGTCATAAGAACATAAGAACATAAGGAAGCTACAAGAGGCCGTGAGACCTACACGAGGTAGTTCCTGTTACTTAACACTACCTACATCCACCTTTCATCCCCTTCTATGAATTTATCCAGCCTCCTTTTAAAGATCCCTATTGACTCCGCACTAACCACCTGACGACTGAGTCCATTCCAATCATTTATCCTATTTGTGAACCAGTTTTTCCCTATTTCCTTATTAAATCTACGCTTTTTCAAGTCGATTACGTCTTTCTCTGCTATAGCCTCCACCACACGCCACCCACGCCACCACACGCCTCCACCACCCACGCCTCTACCACCCACGCCTTCACCCACGCCTCCACCACACGCCTCCACCACACGCCTCCACCACACGTCCCCGCCCCGCCTCCACATGCCCCTCGTCGCTCAGTCTTGGGCTCAGTAATGCATTGAGGATGATTTACTTAAGGGGGGTGAGCGAGGAGGCCGAGTTATAGCCGAGCCCATGAAGCTGTTTGTAGATTGTTATTGTGACGGATAGTGTGTGAGAAATAGAGGTGATGTGTGTGTGTGTGTGTGTGTGTGTGTGTGTGTGTGTGTGTGTGTGTGTGTGTGTGTGTGTGTGTGTAACTATGCATTACGTATATATTTAGTCTTGTTGATCATGAAAATTAAACCTTACATATTATTGCCTAGGTTTTGTCTCTATATTGGATGGATGGCCCGTTTCAATAGTCAGATACATAACAAAGAATCATTGAAATCCTGATATAAATGGTCAGAAGTAGATCAGAAAAAGAGTTAGTGTTCGTCAGAGGTGTAATTTGTTAGCGTGATGAAGCCTTTAGAGGGAGAGACATGACAGGCTAAGGAGAATTATGCTGGGGTAGTAGTAGTAAACAAAATGATAATGTTCTCCTGTGATGGCTCCTGGAGAGAGAGAGAGAGAGAGAGAGAGAGAGAGAGAGGAGAGAGAGAGAGAGAGAGAGGAGAGAGAGAGAGGAGAGAGAGAGAGAGAGAGAGAGAGAGAGAGAGAGAGAGAGAGAGAGAGAGAATACATTGTTTGTGTATTTAACTTAATAGATACAATTCGTGTAGAGAGAGAGAGAGAGAGAGAGAGAGAGAGAGAGAGAGAGAGAGAGAGAGAGAGAGAGAGAGAGAGAGAGAGAGAGAGAGAGAGAGAGAGAGAGAGATACATTGTTTGTGTTATTTAACTTAATAGATACAATTCGTGTAGAGAGAGAGAGAGAGAGAGAGAGAGAGAGAGAGAGAGAGAGAGAGAGAGAGAGAGAGAGAGAGAGAGAGAGAGAGAGAGAGAGAGAGAGAGAGAGAGAGAGAGAGTCCATAAACTTTGAAATCTCTGTGATGGAATCTGAGAAAAAAAGGAGAAGGAGGCGACGGAGGCTGTGTGTAGAAGTATATATCTTTTTATGGCGTGATAGGAGGCGTGGAAGAAACGGTCGTAAAGATGAAATAAGTGCACATGGGAAAAAGACAAGGCGAGGAACTTCTTGGCGTCGCACAAATAGAGAGAAATTGGAAAGGAAACAGAAAATGGTCAAAAAAACAGTGGTAAAAGAAAATTGTCTAGCGGAAAGAAACTTGAAAGAAAAAACTATAGAAGTAAGAAATAATATATGTATAATAGTTCCAAATTTTTTCATAGGATAAATAAATGGAATGGAAGATATAGATTAACTGATAGGCCTACAGATCAATAACACTGAAATAGCATTCGAAAAGAGGTCGTAGTAAGAAATCGGTGACATTCTTAACCCCTTCACGCCCAGATCTTTCCTTGGCTATAAAAAATTGTATGTTGTCGAGCCATAAAATTATGAAAAGTAAATGAATATACCAAATTAGTTAGTGGACAAGGATACTAAGCAGGTCATATCTAGAAAACATTGCTTATAGTCACTAAAAATCGTCTAATGGCACCTAAATCACAATTGGAAATTACGTTCTAGGTCTCAAGGGGTTAAAATTCGAAAAGACAAACAGACATATTATTATGATAAACAAACGAAAGAAAGCGAATAGAAGCATCGCATAAACACTAAATGATGTGAAGTAAACCGTTCTTCTAATCACCAACCATAAGTATTTGAATGATTATTATTTGATGATCATAATCTTCGCTAATTTTTTCTGTACGACGTTGTAGAGAACGTCCAGATGGTTCCAGATCTGTGGGTTAGGAATGTAGTTAGGTTAGGAACGTAGTTATAGTGGTAGTTAGGATATTAGTTAGGTTTAAAAGGTGGTTATAGCGATAGGTTAAAGGGCGGTTATAGAGGTAGTTAGGTTATAAAAGATAGTCTCGATAGTAAGGATGTTTGTATATAGGACGCTAAGGCTGCTGAGGAATTAAGGATGTTTGTATATAGGACGCTAAGGCTGCTGAGGAAATAAGGATGTTTGTATATAGGACGCTAAGGATGCTAAGGAATTAAGGATGTTTGTTTATAGGACGCTAAGGCTGCTGAGGAAATAAGGATGTTTGTATATAGGACGCTAAGGCTGCTGAGGAATTAAGGATGTTTGTATATAGGACGCTAAGGATGCTAAGGAATTAAGGATGTTTGTTTATAGGACGCTAAGGCTGCTAAGAAATTAAGGATGTTTGTATATAGGACGCTAAGGCTGCTGAGGAATTAAGGATGTTTGTTTATAGGACGCTAAGGCTGCTGAGGAATTAAGGATGTTTGTATATAGGACGCTAAGGCTGCTAAGGAATTAAGGATGTTTGTTTATAGGACGCTAAGGCTGCTGAGGAATTAAGGATGTTTGTTTATAGGACGCTAAGGCTGCTAAGGAATTAAGGATGTTTGTATATAGGACGCTAAGGATGCTGAGGAATTAAGGATGTTTGTATATAGGACGCTAAGGCTGCTGAGGAATTAAGGATGTTTGTTTATAGGATACTAAGGCTGCTGAGGAATTAAGGATGTTTGTATATAGGACGCTAAGGCTGCTAAGGAATTAAGGATGTTTGTTATAGGACCGTAACAACGGACCGTAACAACGGACCGTAACAACGGACCGTATCCTAGCGCTTCGTGTCCTGGTGGAACGCCGACGTGAGTTTCGACAGGGGATGCTTGCAGCCTATGTTGATCTCAAGAAGGCGTTTGACTCAGTGCATCGTGAGTCACTCTGGGATCTTCTGCGACTTCGAGGGATTCCTGCAAGGACTATTGGTTTGATAACTAGTCTGTATTCTGGGACTGAGAGTGCTGTGAAGTGTGGGGCAGGTGTATCCGGCTTCTTTCCTGTGAATACAGGAGTGAGGCAAGGGTGCGTCCTAGCCCCATCACTTTTCAACGCTTGTATGGACTGGGTATTGGACAAGGTTGTAGATCAAAGTGATTGTGGAGCATCCATTGGCAACACCAAGATCACTGATCTTGTTTTTGCCGATGATGCAGTAATCTTTGCTGAGTCGCTGGAGGTCCTGGTGATGGCTCTCGAGGCGCTGCACGAGGAGGCAAAGCCTTTGGGACTTGAGGTCTCCTGGCTCAAGACCAAGGTCCAGGTGTTTGGAGACTTACTAGATGAAGCAGTACAGTCTGTTCATGCGTGTGGCGAGGACATTGAGATCTTGGAAAGTTTTACATACCTTGGTAGCGCAGTCCATAATGACGGCGGGTCACGTCAAGAAGTCTTACGGCGGATTGGCATAGCCCACGGTGTTATGGACTCGCTCAGCGGGAGTATTTGGCGTTGTCGGTACCTGTGCAGGAGGACAAAGATCCGGATCTTCAAGTCGCTTGTGATCCCTGTCTTACTCTATGGTTGTGAGACATGGACACTAAATAGTGACTTGAAGAGACGAATCAATGCCTTTGGTAATAAGTGTCTTCGCAGAATCATGGGGTATCGCTGGGATGATTACGTGTCAAATCAGCGATTGCACCGTGAGACTGAATCGAGGCCTATTACCTGCATAGTCCGTCAGCGCCAACTTGGGCTATATGGGCATGTGGCACGCTACCCTGAAACCGATCCTTCCCATCGGGTTGTATCTGTAAGAGACAATCCGGCGTGGAGGAGGCCAAGGGGGCGCCCACAAGGTCGTGGCTGGGGCAAGTTGATGTTTCTTGTCGAGAGCTGCTTGGTATGGGAAAGGAGCCTGCATTGGGAACTCGTGCGTGGTGACCCCCGGGAGTGGCGTCGTAGGGTGGGCGAGGCGACGCGCCCCCCGGCGTATGCCCCCAATGATTGATTGATTGTATATAGGACGCTAAGGCTGCTAAGGAATTAAAAATGGTTGTTAAATGGTTGTTAAATGGTTGTTAAATACGAGTGTGAGGTAGGAATAATTGCCCTGTGTTGTGTGGACAGAGATGACATCAATGTTGACATCTTTTCACAATTGTTAATAAAACGTTGGGTGTGAAAAGTACTTGCTTACTGTTGATGATAAGAAAATCTTGTTATTGCCTTGTACGTTTTGGGTGAACGGTGAGAATTGCTACTGTGAGGCGAGAACGAAAGAATTAAACCTCATTCTTTTCAACTTTTGTGAATTAAAACCAAGAGAGGCTGGCGCAGTACTTCGCCCTGTGTTGTGTACGCTCATTTATATCCTTGATTCACACCAAAGTACTTTTAGTCGTTGTTTTAAATGGTGCCTTAACCCCTTCACGCCCAGATCTTTCCTTTGCTATAAAAAATCGTATGTTGTTACCCATAACATTACGAAAAGTGACTGAATATACCAAATTAATTGTTAGTGAACAAGGATACTAAACAGGTCATATTTATAAAATATTGCTTATAGTCACCAAAAATTGTCTTAAGCTAGCTGAATTACAATGAAAATTACGTTCTGGGCCTCAAGGGGTTAAAGCCGTAAAGAAACGTGGCATTCTCAAGTGATAATTTGCTTGGAAGATAAGAGACTAATAAAACACAATAGACTAAATGAAGATAGGAGATAAGAAGACTAATAGAAGATAATAGACTAAAAAAACACAGCATCTTTACAGCCCTTGTGAATCAACACTGCATGAGGCCTGACGCAATGCCTCGCTACGTATAAGGCTCATATCAATAAATTTTATAATTCTACGTGTAATAAATTGCTTGGAAGATAAAGATAAGATAATAAAGCACAGCATCTTTACAGCTCTTGTGAATCAACACTTTAATTTAACCCTTTGAGGCCCAGAACGTAATTTTCATTGTAATTTGGGTACCATTAGACGATTTGTAGTGAATATAAGCATTATATTATAGATATGACCTGTTTATTATCCATGTCCACTAACTAATTTGGTATATTCAGTACTTTTCGTAATTTTATGGCTAACAACAGACCATTTTTTATAGCAAAGGAAAGATCTGGGCGTGAAAGGGTTAATACGCGCTCATTTTTACCCTAGTGTCACGCTAGATTAGTCCTTGCTGCAAATAATGTTATAAAAGCCGTAAAGAAACTTGGCACTCTTTAACTAAACATAAATAACCAACTTTTGTTTCTTTTTACTCACATTCAAGGAACTTTTTTTTTTCTTTCATTCGCGACGTGCCTTTGCCTTCCTTGAATTTCCACTTAAAATCTGTTCACAGCGACCGAGTTAAGAACACAACTTTTGACACCATGTAGGAAGTTAGGCGTTCTTTATAGCGGGGAGTCACGTGATGGGCGTCTTAATGAAGGCTGAAGGGATTTGTTTTCTGAAGTGTGTGTGTGTGTGTGTCTGTGTGTGTGTGTGGTGTGTGTGTGTGTGTGTGTTGTGTGTGTGTGTGTGTGTATGTGTGTGGTAGTGGTGGGGGTTTTGGTGGTGATGGTGGTGGTAGTGGTGAGGGCGGTGGCTGTGGTGGTGGTGGTGGTAGTGGTAGTGGTAAGGGTGGTGGTGGTGGTGGTGCTAGTGGTGGTGGTGAGGGCGGTGGTAGAGGGGTTGGTGGTGATGGTGATGGTGTGGTGGGTAGTGGTGATGGTGAGGGTAGTGGTGATGGTGATGGTGATGGTGGTGGTGATGGTAGTGGCGGTGATGGTAGTGGTGATGGCGATGGTAGTGGTGGTGGTGATGGTAGTGGTGGTGATAATGGTGGTGATGGTGATGGTGATGGTAGTGGTGGTGGTGATGGTAGTGGTGGTGATGGTAGTGGTGATGGTGATGGTGATGGTGGTGGTAGTGGTGATGGTGATGGTAATGGTGATGGTGATGGTGTGGTGATGGTGTGGTGATGGTAGTGGTGTGGTGATGGTAGTGGTGTGATATGGTGGGGATGGTGATGTGATGGTAGTGGTGGTGATAAGAGGATTGAGATGAATGGTAATGTATATTTGTGAGTGGTGAGGATGGGAGGGAGGGGAGGGGTGGAGTGGGAGGGATGGAGGAAAGGGAGGAGAGGAGGAAAGAAAGGAATTGGAGATGAAAAAAAGGAGTTTGTGAGGAGGAGGAGGAGGAGGAGGAAGAGGGGAAGAGGAAGAGGAAGAGGAGGAAGAGGAGGAGGAAGAGGGAGAGGAAGAGAGGGAGGAGGAGCGCAAAGGAACACAAAGGAAGAACAAACAATAGCAAGATTGTTTCATACTGTTTTTCAATCAACCAGTCTGGATTTTATTTCGCAGCCATTATATTTCTGAACCCGTTGAAGTATTCCTTCATTATTTCAGTAAAAAATGTATGGAGTTTAATTACATATAGAGTTATTAATGATTTATTTTTCTGTCACTCGCTAACTTTATCCATTTCGAGTCTATCACGTTTTTTTTATTCGTTATTAAAATTTTCAAACTTTCTTGACTTTCAAATCTACTTTCAAACATTAATCATAAATCTGTAGGGGAGAGAGAGAGAGAGAGAGAGAGAGAGAGAGAGAGAGAGAGAGAGAGAGAGAGAGAGAGAGAGAGAGAGAGAGAGAGAGAGAGAGAGAGAGAGAGAGAGAGAGAGAAAAAAAAATAGTTTCGAAAGTAATTTAGGGATTGACGTGACCTATACTGCAACACACACACACACACACACACACACACACACACACACACACACACACACACACACACACACACACACACACACACACACACACACACACACACATACATCACCGTCTCAGCAAACATGGACTTTGGTATCGTGCTGATGATCTTCTCAGTGTGGTGTTCAGAGGGCGGGTTTGGGGTCTCCTAATGGCCAAGAAATCCCTGCAATCAAGCTTCAAGACAAGCCATGAACACAGCCAAGCTAGTATTTAGACCCCTGTTCCCCCCCGATTTGATCCCAGTCATTAACCCCTTGAGACCCAAACCGTAATTTCCATTGTAATATGACGACAATAAGATGATTTTTAGTGAATGTAAGTAATATTTGATAGATATGACCTGTTTAGTATCCTTGTCGACTAACTAATTTGGTATATTCAGTTACCTTCATAAATCTATGGCTCGACAACATACGAGTTTTTATAGCAAAGGAAAAATATAGGCGTGAAGGGATTAATATAAGCAATATTTTATAGAAATGACCTGTTTAGTATCCTTATCGACTAACTAATTCGGTATATTCAGTTACTTTTCATAATTGTATGGCTCGACAACATACAATTTTTTTTATGGCAAAGGAAAGATCTGGGCGTGAAGGGGTTAAAAGATTTTCGTGCCTTTTTATGTTACCGCGAATCGTCTTGTTATCCAGCAGTC
This sequence comes from Chionoecetes opilio, assembly GCA_016584305.1. Taxonomy (NCBI): domain Eukaryota; kingdom Metazoa; phylum Arthropoda; class Malacostraca; order Decapoda; family Majidae; genus Chionoecetes; species Chionoecetes opilio. The sequence goes on along the minus strand of JACEEZ010000143.1, from coordinate 999,703 downwards.
ACTCAGGCGTTGGGGTGAGAGGTGTACCGCCAACAGGTGTAAAGTCCTGGAAGCAGAACAACACGGGTGGCGCGGGGAGGAAAAAAATGTGCGAGTTTTTCTCACGTATTTCAGGAGAATGCCAGGAATGTTAAGTAGCAGGGAAAGTAATACGATTGAGAGAGAGAGAGAGAGAGAGAGAGAGAGAGAGAGAGAGAGAGAGAGAGAGAGAGAGAGAGAGAGAGAGAGATAGCATATTTTCTGTAGTATGATGTTTTACGTATCATACAAAGTAGTTAATATTCATGCCACACTTAAGAATCTATATAAATTTCAGGTAATATGAGCATTCGGTGTGTTTTCAGAGTTTTAGTTTGGTTAAACTTTCGTTATTTGATGCATTCGGTGTTTTTCAGGTTGTTTAGTTTTGGGTTACTTTCTGTTTATTTTGATGCATTCGGTGTTTTTCAGGTTGTTTAATTTGGGTTACATTTCTGTTTTTTTGAAGTTTCGGTGTGTTTTTCAGGTTTGTTTTAGTTTTGGGTTACATTTCTGTTTATTTTGATGTGTTCGTGTGTTTTTCAGGTTTGTTTTAGTTTTGGGTTACATTTCTGTTTATTTTGATGCATTCGGGTGTTTTTCAGGCTTGTTTTAATTTTGGGTTACATTTCTGTTTGTTTTGAAGCTTTCGGGTGTGTTTTTCAGGTTTGTTTTAGTTTTGGGTTACATTTCTGTTTATTTTGATGCATTCGGGTGTGTTTTTTGAGACTTGTTTTAGTTTTGGGTTACATTTCTGTTTATTTTGATGCATTCGGGTGTGTTTTTTCAGGCTTGTTTTAGTTTTGGGTTACATTTCTGTTTTTTTGATGCATTCGGGTGTCTTTTTTCAGACTTGTTTTAGTTTTGGGTTACATTTCTGTTTATTTTGATGCATTCGGGTGTGTTTTTTCAGACTTGTTTTAGTTTTGGGTTACATTTCTGTTTATTTTGATGCATTCGGGTGTGTTTTTCAGGTTTGTTTTAGTTTTGGGTTACATTTCTGTTTATTTTGATGCATTCGGGTGTTTTTCAGGTTTGTTTTAGTTTTGGGTTACATTTCTGTTTATTTTGATGCATTCGGGTGTGTTTTTCAGGTTTTTTTAATTTTGGGTTACATTTCTGTTTGTTTTGAAGCATTCGGGTGTGTTTTTCAGGTTTGTTTTAGTTTTGGGTTACATTTCTGTTTATTTTGATGTGTTCGTGTGTTTTTCAGGTTTGTTTTAGTTTTGGGTTACATTTCTGTTTATTTTGAAGCATTCGGGTGTTTTTTCAGGTGTTTTAATTTTGGGTTACATTTCTGTTTTTTTGAGCATTCGGGTGTGTTTTTCAGGTTTGTTTTAGTTTTGGGTTACATTTCTGTTTATTTTGATGCATTCGGGTGTCTTTTTTCAGGCTTGTTTTAGTTTTGGGTTACATTTCTGTTTATTTTGATGCATTTGGGTGTGTTTTTTCAGACTTGTTTTAGTTTTGGGTTACATTTCTGTTTATTTTGATGCATTCGGGTGTGTTTTTCAGGTTTGTTTTAGTTTTGGGTTACATTTCTGTTTATTTTGAAGCATTCAGGTGTGTTTTTTCAGGTTGTTTTAGTTTTGGGTTACATTTCTGTTTATTTTGATGCATTCGGGTGTTTTTTCAGGCTTGTTTTAGTTTTGGGTTACATTTCTGTTTATTTTGATGCATTGGGTGTGTTTTTTCAGAGTTGTTTTAGTTTTGGGTTACATTTCTGTTTATTTTGATGTGTTCGTGTGTTTTTCAGGTTTGTTTTAGTTTTGGGTTACATTTCTGTTTATTTTGATGCATTCGGGTGTGTTTTTCAGGTTGTTTTAGTTTTGGGTTACATTTCTGTTTATTTTGAAGCATTCGGGTGTTTTTCAGGCTTGTTTTAATTTTGGGTTACATTTCTGTTTGTTTTGAAGCATTCGGGTGTGTTTTTCAGGTTTGTTTTAGTTTTGGGTTACATTTCTGTTTATTTTGATGCATTCGCGTGTGTTTTTTCAGACTTGTTTTAGTTTTGGGTTACATTTCTGTTTATTTTGATGCATTCGGGTGTGTTTTTTCAGACTTGTTTTAGTTGTGGGTTACATTTCTGTTTATTTTGATGCATTCGGGTGTTTTTTCAGACTTGTTTTAGTTTTGGGTTACATTTCTGTTTATTTTTATGCATTTGGGTGTGTTTTTCAGGTTTGTTTTAGTTTTGGGTTACATTTCTGTTTATTTTGAAGCATTCGGGTGTGTTTTTCAGGTTTGTTTTAGTTTTGGGTTACATTTCTGTTTGTTTTGAAGCATTCGTGTGTTTTTCAGGTTTGTTTTAGTTTTGGGTTACATTTCTGTTTATTTTGAAGCATTCGGGTGTTTTTTAGGCTTGTTTTAATTTTGGGTTACATTTCTGTTTATTTTGATGTGTTCGTGTGTTTTTCAGGTTTGTTTTAGTTTTGGGTTACATTTCTGTTTATTTTGAAGCATTTGGGTGTGTTTTTCAGGCTCGTATTAGTTTAGTATTGGTTCCTTCCTTCCTTACCTTTCTGTTGATACGCGTTAACCTTTGGGGCGAATGGGCAGCAGGTGGCCTGATCCCTGCTCGCCTCGTTCCCGCCCTCCCGCGAGACCCAAGGCAATCAGAGGATGCAAATTTAGTAACCCGGGTGTGCCTTGCCTCTACAACCCCTCCTAAAGAAAAAAAACTATCGTGGAATTGAATAGATAGGTTTGAGTAGTTTGGTGAGGCCGAGGTAGAATGGCCGGCTGTTATTGCTCTTGTGACTACAGCGGCCATAAAATATCCTGGAATTGTTACAGTGTATTTGTTTTCTCACTGAGGCGCCTCCAGTTAAAGCCAGGAATTGTACGTGTATCTATTTATGTGTTCATTTTGTTTAATATTTTTATTTCCCCGAGTGAGATGGCGTAGAATTATGAGACATTGCTATATTTAGTAATTATTGTTCACTCAAGAATGTTGTGTCATTATTTATTTATTTAGTTTCTTTCATATTTTTAGTTCTCTTAGTGAGATGACGTAGAATTATGAGACCTTGTTATATTTAGTCATTTAGTTGCCTGCAGTTAAAGCCAGGAATTCTACCGTAGATAACAGTGAAGTCGCCAGTTCTACGTTTCTTTGTTATTTACAGACGTGTGGTGGCGTTAATACTTACATTTGTACATCCATGATTTCAGGACAGTTAGAAGGGTCTATCTGGAAAGTCTGTGTCATTTTGTGTCTTCATCTGTGTCATATTAGGGCTATAAATGAACAAATTACAAAAATAAAACCGAGTGGCGACCTTACTATACCTACTACAGTAAAGTCCCCAGCTAGCATTTTAACCCAACAGTTGAGTCGCCACTCTGGAGAATTCAGGTAAATTAGAGGTAAAGTAAAACAAGTCTCTATATATATTAGCTGCGGAAGATGCTTGGATATATAAAAATTCCTCTGCCAACGTGAAAATAAATTCTATTCAAGTTTGAAAGATCTGGCAAGTCTGTGTCCTGTCGCCCGAAAAGCTATTGTTTACTGTCTGTCATCGCGCGAAGAAAAACGTGAGAAGCAAAATGCGCAACAGTTATATTTGCAGATACAAAGCATAAAACAACGCTGAAACAGGGTAGATTATACAATCATGATATAAACTACTGTGTAGCATCTTCAGTGGCACATAAAAATCAGTAGTAATGCTATAATTCGTAATATTTGGCGCCTGGCGACTTCACTGTAGGTGGCGACTTCACTTATCTACGGTAGGTGTATATCTCTTTCTGTATCCATATTATTTTTATTTTAGATTTTAAGTTTCCTGAGTGAGACAAATGAGTGAGTGAGAAAATAAATTATATTGAGTAATTTTTCACTCAAGAATTTTAAGTATATTTATATATTTATTTATTTTCTTTTATAGTTAACTTCCCAGAGTCAAATGACGTAAAATTATGAAACATGATTATAGTTAGTAATTGTTCGCCCAAGAATGTTAAGTCCTCCGTGAAAACTAATGAAGCACTTAAATGATAAACAAATATTTGACCACATGAGATAATGCTTCCCTGCCTCACGGATGCTTTCCGTGTCCCGCCAAGGCTGTTATCTATGCGGCGATAAGCGGCGTGTGTGGGGGGACCTCGGGCTGCCCTGACGATTACGTATTGCGTGTCGCTTTGGCAGCTGCTTACACATTGGTGCCCCGAGTGGTTTTAGCGGGGCTTTGTGCTGATAAAAGGTTGTAGCGTCCTTCTTAGCGAGACTTTAGTGGGAGAAAAAATGCGCTGTCACCCTACTCGGAGAAAAGGATGAGCTGGAAGAAATATCGTCACACTCATAAAGAAACTGCCTAAGTCATTTTTTCTACTTTTCGGGAAATACAAAAAAACTTCCTAATTTTCTTAATTTTGATATCAATGCATTGTTTATCCTTTTATATTTTAGACCACTCACACCCTACACATGACATTGGCGACTATACCAATAGATGCGCCACAGGAGGAAGAATTGATTTGGGCCAAAAAACAGAAATTGCCAAAAAATAACTTAGGCAGTGTCTTTATGAGGGTGACGATATTAAGTTCTTGCTTCTGTGTTGCGATATTTACGAGTCTTTGTATCGTGATGTGTTTTTCTGTTCATGCCGAAACAGCTTACGTACTTAGTTGAGCCTTAGAGTAGACGCTGGAGAGTTATAACTGTACGAGTGGGAAGTGATGTCATGGGATGCGTGTTAACCCCTTCACGCCCAGATCTTTCCTTTGCTATAAAAATGTGTATGTTATCGAGCCATATTATTACGAAAAGTAACTAAATAAACCAAATTAGCTAGTGGACAAGGATACTAAACAGGTCATTTTTATAAAAATATTGCTTATAGTCACTAAAAATCATCTAATGGTGGTCAAATTACAATGGAAATTACGTTCTGGGCCTCAAGGGGTTAAGAATGTTGTCATGAGACCCTTCCATTGTGTACTACAGGAAAGTGAGGTGACGTATTACTCATGTCTTGATTACTTACACCTTTATAGACACCGCCTTTGTTAATATACACAGTCTATACAACCTTCAAACCTTCTTTCATATAACAACAACGAGACTACTAACGCTATACAGTAAACCAGGGAGTGAACATCAATACATTTCATCTGATTTCTAAGTTCGTCTGGAGTTTGCCTTTGTTGATTAATGTACTCAGTCTATACAACCTTCAAACCTTCTTTCATATAACAACAACGAGACTACCAAAGCGATACAGTAAACCAGGGAGTGAACATCAATACATTTCATCTGCTTTCTGAGTTCGTGTGGTGCCTACTCGCCCTTCCCTACAGACAGCGGAAGCGTTTATGGCCAGCGGAGGATTGACGAATGGCGATGACTCAAGCCTTCGGTCAAAGAAACAAACATTAACGCTTCTGGAGGCGGCGACCCGGCTCTTTCACTGCCTTTGATCGTTCACTACACTAGAGGGGGACGAGAAGAGGGTCGCTTTGGGGGTCGGGAAGGACGGGAAGGGCGGGAAGGGGGCTGAAAGGTCTTCTTCTCACTTACCGATATCGGAGTGAGGCCTCGGCAGCGACTTGAGGACGAGGCTTAGAAGGGACAGTGGCTCCGTCCTTACCAGAACTATGTAATAACTAGGGATTGTTTTATCTATGAAGGAAGTTATAGTATAGTATAGTGAGAGAGAGAGAGAGAGAGAGAGAGAGAGAGAGAGAGAGAGAGAGAGAGAGAGAGAGAGAGAGAGAGAGAGAGAGAGAGAGGAGAGAGAGAGAGAGAGAGAAAAAAAAAAGATTGCGAGTAAAAAAAAGAGATTGACAGAAAAGCACACACACACACACACACACACACACCACACACACACACACACACACACACACACACACACACACACACACACAAGGGTACTCCGTGGTGTAGGGGAAGCACGCTCGGTTCACAACCGAGAAGTCCCGGGTTCGATCCCCGGGCGGAGCGGAAACATATGGGCTGTTTTCTTAAAACCCGAGCCCCTGTCCACCCAGCAGTGAATGGGTACCGGGTGTTAGCCGGGGTTTGTGACCCGCTCTCCGGGGTGGTGGCTTCGGCCAAAACTATGCACTAAGGATGAATGATAAAAAAATGTTGATATGGAGACGGGGCCATACGAGCGCTGCTCTGGCCCCGTAAAATACAACTAGATGAATACACACACACACACACACACACACACACACACACACACACACACACACACACACACACACACACACACACACACACACATACCCTGAACCGGTACAGAAAGAGTAAACTAGTATTTTGGGTGTGTAGGGAGATTTAGGGCGACTAAGGGATGAAGGGAGGAGGACAGTGATGGCAGAGAAAGAGAGAGAGAGAGAGAGAGACGAGAGAGAGAGAGAGAGAAGAGGAGAGAGAAGAGAGAGAGGAGAGAAGACGAGAGAGAAGAGAGAGGAGGAGGGGGGAGTGTTATTGCAAGGCCGGGGGTGGACGCGGCGCCTCTCCTGCTAAATGGTGCTTGGGAAGGGAGTAATGATAAACGAGAGAGAGAGGAGAGAAGGAGAGAGAGAGAGAGAGAGAGAGAGAGAGAGAGAGAGAGAGAGAGAGAGAGAGAGATGAGAAGGGTAGGCAAGGCAGATACTGGCAGAGGCAGAGAACGGGAATGGGACGAGGGCAGATGAGGAGAGGGAGGGAAGACAGGGGAGAAGGGGGGAAGGGGAGTCATTACGGAGACGGGAGAAGGGGAGGAGATAGCGAATGAAGGGACGTAGAGAGAGAGAGAGAGAGAGAGAGAGAGAGAGAGAGAAGAGAGAGAGAGAGAGAGAGAGAGAGAGAGAGAGAGAGAGAGAGAGAGATGGAGGCGTAGGAAGGAGAGATGTGAGAGGAAATATATCCCAGCCTTGTGTAAAATGCTGAATGGTTGTTTATTTTTCAGTTTTTTTTAGTCCCTACAGTTTTGTGAAGGAAGCAAATAAGGAAAGAGAGAGAGAGAGAGAGAGAGAGAGAGAGAAGAGAGAGAGGAGAGAGAGAGAGAGAGAGAGAGAGAGAGAGAGAGAGAGAGAGGAGAGAGAGAAGAGGGGGTAACTAAAAGGATAATGCATTAGTCTATCAGTGATGTAGAAAGAGTACAGTTGTTTTTATAGTCATTCGTACAGTGGATATGTTATTGTGTTTTGTTATTGTTGCTTTTTATTTATTGA
>JACEEZ010000143.1:985000-987500 GCA_016584305.1 Chionoecetes opilio | reverse complement strand
AACCAAAACCTAACCTAACCTAACCTAACCTAAACTACCTGACGACTGGATGGGATGGAAAGGATGGATGCTTAAATGTTAGGTTGTATTTTGTTCTCATTTTTATGCTGTATTTCTTTGTGGCGTCGTGTGTAGCAGGGGGTAGAGGCGTGTGTTAATTAGTCTCCCTTGATTCATTCAGTCTGGCGGGACGCGAGAACCAGACTCCAGGCTGTGTGAAAAGTGATATTTGCTTGCACCGTCTGCCTCTCTATCGTCCTCCTCTTGCGCCTCCCGTTTCCTCCACACACACACACACACCACCCACCCACCCACCCACCCACCCACCCACACCACCCACCCACCCACCCACCCACCCACCACACACACACACACACACACACACACACACACACACACACACGTGAAATAGTATAAGGTTCTATCTCTGAATAATTAAAGTTGTATTTTCATGGAAGAACAAGAAAGATATGTTTAGAAGCTATCGTTAAGCATCATCATATTGTAGTAGTATTGTTCCCTCCCACCTCCTGCTACCGTACGATTAGGATGACTTGATTGTATGATGATATAAATGCAATTGTCAGTGTTACTGACCATTGCATTTATAATAGTGTAACTATGTTATGTATTATGTTAGCTACTACTACTACTACTGCTACTACTGCTACTACTACTGTTCTAACCTAACTAACCTACTAACCTAAACCTAACCTAACCTAACCTAAACCTAACCTAACCTAACATAACATAACCTAAACATAACATAACATAACCTAACCTTATCTAACCTAAACCTAACCTAACCTTACCTAGCCTAACCTAACTTACACCTAACCTAACCTTACCTAAACCTAACCTAATTAATATGATATTGACTTCTGATATTCGTGTGCATACTAACACTTTGTATTTTTTGTTAAGATGTCCATGATAACTTCAGTAGATTTCCTTGAATAATTATTATGTTGTGAGTTTAGATATTAAAACTATGTTATTTACTCATGCTGAGAGCGAGAGAGAGAGAGAGAGAGAGAGAGAGAGAGAGAAGAGAGAGAGAGAGAGGAGAGAGAGAGAGAGAGAGAGAGAGAGAGAGAGAGAGAGAGAGAGAGAGAGAGAGAGAGAGAGAGAGAGCAGGCATCATAGAAGGGGGTGCAAGCCTCGCAGTTATCGGTTCGTTAATGGAGAAAACTATCACCAAGTCCTTGAAATTTTTGTTGGCGTCGAGTTGTGTGTCTTTGAGTCGATAAGAAACATGTCGACTACAGGCAGAGGGAGGGAGGGAGGGAGGGAGGAAGGGGAAGGGAAGGGAAGGGAAGGGAGGGAAGGGAAGGGAGGGAGGGAGGGAGGGAGGGAAGGGAAGGGAAGGGAGGGAGGGAAGGGAGGGAGGGAGGGAGGGAGGGAAGGGAAGGGAAGGGAAGGGAGGGAAGGAAGGGAGGGAGGGAGGGAGGGACCAACACCTTGAAAGAGAAGGAGGGAGAAAAACATAAAAGAAATAGAAAAAGGAAAGTAAAAGGAAAGGTCACGAAGATTATATAAAGAAATATGAATAGTAAAACAGAGGAAATATACGTTTATTTCTTCAAGTGCTTTAACAATTTGCTGATGAACAACATTATTATAAGTACAATGCAATTAACCTCTTGAGACCCAGAACGTAATTTTCATCGTAATTTGGGTACCATTAGATGATTTTTAGTGACTATAAGCAATGTTTTATAGATATGACCTGTTTAGTAGCCCTGTCGACTAACTAATTTGGTATATGTAGTTATATTTCGTAATTTTATGGCTAACAACAGACGATTTTTTATATAGCCAAGGAAAGATCTGGGCGTGAAGGGATTAACAATACTTAGAATATAAATGACAATATCTAATACTAATAATATAAATAATAATATCTAATACTAATAATATAAATAATAATATCTAATACTAATAATATAAATAATAATATCTAATACTAATAATATAAATAATAATATCTAATACTAATAATATTTTGTTACAATGCCAAGCTATACTACAAGACAAGACTTTATAAACTCCTTACCACTATAATGACCGTGAAATAACATCGTTTTTGTTATTGAGGTTGCGAAAAGAGTGGAACTGATGAACAACATTGCCATCAATACAATGTAATTAACAACACCATCTTTGTACAATGCTAACCGATAATGCAACACAAGATCTTATACTCCTCACTCTTATAGTAACAGTGAAAACCTGTCGGGCTAAAAATGTCACCTCAAAATAGGGGTCGGTACCTTATTCCCCCTTCCTTGTCTCTTTCTCATGGCATAAATGGAGTTCTTCATGGGTCAAAACAGGAACACTAGTCTCTCATGTTGATATTTCAGTGAGTGAACAGTAGTTATCTGGACAAATAACGTGGAATAATGAGTGAGATGAGATATATCCACATGAGAGACTAGTTCCTGTTTTGACCCATGTTTCCTGTTATAACACTCTTCAAACAGTATTTATGATAGTG
>JACEEZ010000143.1:975000-982500 GCA_016584305.1 Chionoecetes opilio | reverse complement strand
GTTCAGTACAGTTGTGGGTCGGGAGTCTGGCCTTTCAGTTCAGTTCAGTACAGTTGTGGGTCGGCAGTCTGGCCTTTCAGTTCAGTTCAGTACAGTTGTGGGTCGGGAGTCTGGCCTTTCAGTTCAGTTCAGTACAGTTGTGGGTCGGGAGTCAGGCCTTTTTCAACGGCACTCCTTGACGTGTTTCTTCTCGCTGTCTGGGTCTTTAATTAGTTGTCTTCTCTTATTCTATCTTATTAGTTTCTTTCTCTTTATTTCTTCTTATTTTCTCTGGTCATCCAAAAACTGTTGATTGTTCTTTTTGCTTCTTCCACATTCCCACCTCCAAACAAATACTCCCCCACTATAGCCTCTTCCTCCTCTATGTAAGGTTGTTGTAGCCTCGAGTGTGATGCCTGTGATGGCAGCAATGGTGGTGATAGAGGCTGTTATTATTATTGTTATGGTTATGAGTCTCGTTATTATCCTCATTATTATTTGGTGTTGTTAATGTTGTTGGTGATGTCGTTCTGATATTATTGTTATTATTGTTATTTTTATTATTATTATTATTATTATTGTTATTGTTATTATTATTGCCATATAGTTTTACTATTTTGGGTATCAATATTATTATTACTGGTATTGATAGTATCATCATCATCATCATTATATTAATTTGTACTATAGTTTTATTTTTTCATCATCAATCAGTATTTTTTCATCAATCAGTATTTTTTCATCAATCAGTATTTTTTCATCATCAATAAGGATTTTTTTTTCATCAATAAGTATTTTTCATCATCAGTAAGTATTTTTCATCATCAATAAGTATTTTTTCATCATCAATCAGTATTTTTTCATCATCAATAAGTATTTTTCATCATCAATTAGTATTTTTTCATCATCAATCAGTATTTTTTCATCATCAATAAGTATTTTTTATCATCAATAAGTATTTTTCATCATCAATCAGTATTTTTTCATCATCAATAAGTATTTCTTCATCAATCAGTATTTTTCATCATCAATCAGTATTTTTTCATCATCAATAAGTATTTTTTCATCATCAATCAGTATTTTTTCATCATCAATAAGTATTTTTTCATCATCAGTCAGTATTTTTTCATCATCAATAAGTTTTTTCATCATCAATAAGTATTTTTTCATCATCAATCAGTATTTTTCATCATCAATCAGTATTTTTTCATCATCAATCAGTATTTTTTCATCATCAATCAGTATTTTTTCATCATCAATAAGTATTTTTTCATCATCAATCAGTATTTTTTCATCATCAATCAGTATTTTTTCATCATCAATCAGTATTTTTCATCATCAATCAGTATTTTTTCATCATCAATCAGTATTTTTCATCATTAATAAGTATTTTTTCATCATCAATCAGTATTTTTCATCATCAATAAGTATTTTTTCATCATCAATAGTATTTTTTCATCATCAATCAGTATTTTTTCATCATCATCATATTTTTCATCATCAATCAGTATTTTTTCATCATCAATCAGTATTTTTTCATCATCAATAAGTATTTTTTCATCATCAATCAGTATTTTTTCATCATCAAACAGTATTTTTTCATCCTCAATAAGTTTTTTCATCATCAATCAGTATTTTTTCATCATCAATCAGTATTTTTTCATCATCAATCAGTATTTTTCATCATCAATCAGTATTTTTTCATCATCAATAAGTATTTTTTCATCATCAATAAGTATTTTTTCATCATCAATAAGTATTTTTCATCATCAATCAGTATTTTTTCATCATCAATAAGTATTTTTCATCATCAATAAGTATTTTTTCATCATCAGTAAGTATTTTTCATCATCAATCAGTATTTTTTCATCATCAATAAGTATTTTTCATCATCAATAAGTATTTTTTCATCATCAGTAAGTATTTTTCATCATCAATAAGTATTTTTTCATCATCAGTAAGTATTTTTCATCATCAATCAGTATTTTTTCATCATCAATAAGTATTTTTCATCATCAATCAGTATTTTTTCATCATCAATCAGTATTTTTTCATGAGTAACATTGATGTGCGGGTGTTGTGGGTGGCGCGGCAGGCATGGGGTCGTGGGCTGCAAGGCGGGGGAGGGCGTGGCCACACCTGTGCCCTGGTGGAGGCCATGGCCATTAACAGGGCGGTGATGGGCCAGGGGCGTCTAGGGGGGGGGGGGCAGGGGCGCCGCTCCCCCCTGTGAAACCCCAGACGCCAGGCGGCACAAACACCCTTGTTTTGACCAGGCACAAAATATTAATTGTATTGCTTACGAAATTTTGGTTCCAATTGCTGTATAAGAGAAAGTAAGAAGAACATAAGAAGAACATAAGAAAATAAGGAAGCTACAAGAGGCCGCGAGACCTACACGTGGTAGTTCCAGTAATGTTATTTTTATCGATGTTGTTTAATGTTGTTTGTATCGAAAGTGTTGTGGTTTATATAGATGTTTTTGTGTGTTTTAACGCTACACAGAAAACATTGATATCATGAATAACTTCCTTTCTTCAAGCAAGTCTTCCAATACTAGTCCCATTCACTGTTATTCATTCCTTTTCATCTATTATGCATCACACACACACACACACACACACACACACACACACACACACACACACACACACACACACACACACACACACACACACACACACACACACACACATTGTTTAGATCCCTTTCAAGCAACTCTTATAATATTCATCCTCATCACTTTTATTCATTCCTTTATATTTATTATTTATTGCATTTTGCTTCCTCCCTTTCTCTTATCCCCTTCACATCCATTTCCTTCTCTGATATCCTCTCTCTCTCTCTCTCTCTCTCTCTCTCTCTCTCTCTCTCTCTCTCTCTCTCTCTCTCTCTCTCTCTCTCTCTCTCTCTCTCTTTCTCGTCTTCCTTCTTCCTGGACTGGCGCGCCCCAATTTTTTCCCCTCCTTCCTAAATCCCCATCTTCCTACAACCCTTCTCGCCCACCTGTCCCACCAAAAAAAGGAAGAAAAGGAAAGAAAAAGTATAAAAAAGGAAGCTTCTCCATCTCCCGCAGGCGACTTTCTCTCTCCTCTTCCTCCCATTCCTTCTTCCCTTCTCTTCATCCATACTTTTTCTCTTCCTCCTCCTATCCTTCTTCTTCTCTTCCTCCTTCTATCTTTCCCTTTCATCTTCTTCCTTCCATCCTTCCTTTCCTTATCTTCCTTCCGCCCGTCAGGGTGGCAAGGTTGGTAGAGACGTAAGCTCGTAATGTGCAGCGTCCCTGTGCATTCGGTCAGCGGTTCGAGTCCACCTAGTTCGTGCTGACGTGGCGGCGCTTTGTATAGTCAATAACCTTGTAGTTGGTACTTGCAAAGTGTCTAGATAGGATGAAAATCTTATCTTATCTTATCTTATCTTCCTTCCCTTTCTCTTCTTCTACCGATCCTTTTATCTCTCTCCCTCCTTTTCCTTCCGTCCTTCTCGTTGTTATCTTCTTGGTCCCATCCTTCCCTCTCTCCTGTCTCCTCATTCCTGTTTCGTCGCCGTTACATTTCTTGATTAATAATGTTATTGGCGTTCGAGGTGTTGGCCGTTCCCTGTGTATGTACTCGTTTGTGTGGTCTGTCTATCTATATATCTTTCCGTTTGTATATCTATCAATCTGATTATACATATATGTCTATTTTACTATCTAACTATCCATTTGCATTATGGACCATTGCAAGAGGCTTATTCTTCACTGTTTGTATTCTTTCCTTCATGTTTTTTTTAATAAGATATTTACGAATGGAATATAACAAAGACGAGCTAGTGAATCTCTGGATTCCTTGAGGATCTTTCTTTGCCGCAAGACAGCCTGGGCGGCGGCGCGGCTCCTCGCATGGAATAAGACGCTGTTAAAAGCCGTCACGTAATCTTCCAGAGCCAGAGATCATAAATTATAAATGAAGATCCGAACTTGATGGGTGGTGTGACGTTGTGACTGAGGATCAAGGCCAAGTGGCATCACTGCGCCATCGACCGGGGAGGCCTCTCGTCCTCCGCCCTCCCGCCCTCCAGGCCCCGCCTGAGGCTGTCACGGCCTGGCACGGGCGCCCTGCGGAAAGGCTGCCCCGTCTGGACACCTCGGAGCAATCCATAGCCTCCTGGCAGCGGGCCTCGCGGTGTAGCGCTCCGTCACCCTCTGTTACCCTGCCTTCTCGGGCCACTCGCGCCCAAGGCTGATGTGGAATCACCGAGGCAAGTCCAGCTGTCTCCCGCCCCGCCACGACTCTGGTATTTCGGCAACTGTCTCAATAGTGACTGCCGAGGAGCGTCTCGCCGCGCGACATGCTGGTGCGGCCCACGTGGTAATATTGCGTCGCTCTGCCGTCCTCACGCCAAGCATGTGCTCCTCAAGGCGGTGACGTCGTGACAATGTATCAAAGTGATTTGGGCTTCGACTCGCTGCTGTCAGGCGACACGTTCGAATCGTGGATGAGTGAGTGACTGATGAACACAGTCTTCAACAAGCCTTCACCTGTCCTGAGCGTCATCTTTGGATGACGCTCCATCTATCACTTCACAATGTTTACAGTGAAGGGTTGAATGGGTGAGCAAGACAAACACTGCCACAGGAAAGAGGCGACGGAGCGACGGAGCTCCTGCCTTGTTATACCTCTTGAAATAAATATCAAAATAAACTCTTCTCATTCTTTCCCCTTCTTCCCTCCGCCCTTCCCCATCTGTCATCATCCCCCTTCTCCCCCTCTCCAGTCCCCTCCCTCCTCATCCCCAGGCGGCCAAGAGGGTGTCAAGTCCCCGGTGAGTGGGAGCGGCAGGTCACGCCATACACGCCCGCCGTCCCAGTGTTTTCCGTCAAGTGCATCGCAGGGATTACGTCCAGATCAAGGCCAGGTACAAGTTATATGCCCCGGTGTCACGCGCGCCCCGCCTCCCCCCGCCTCGCCCCCGCCTCGCTCCGACACTCCCCACCTCGCCTCGCCCCGACACTCCCCTCCTCGTCCCGCCTCGCCTCGTCCTCACCCCATCCCGACCCCGCCCCGCCTCGCCCACAAAACACTATAGCGACAAGAAGCGGCGACCACCCACCACCTAACTTCGGGTGACACCAACTTCACAGATGAAATTCTTTTGTTTCGTTTTTATCTGTATTTCTCACAGAGCAGGATTTATCTGGCTGACATCGCTGAGCACATATATAGACTAGAGTTTTTAGATCTTTCTTCTTATACGCAATGTTCCGGCTTTATTTTTCTCACCTACAAACCTAAAATTGGTATGTATTTCATTCTTAGCAATACTTTAGCCCTGAGTTGTCTGGATGTTTACATAAGCAGAGCAGATTACTGGTATACCCAGGCTGTTTATCCGTAATATTTCACCTCTCCTATACAAGGCTCGGCGCCATGCGTGTGTGTAGGCAGCCATTTAGGTAAGTTATGGCATGAATTTGATGTATAGGCCCCACAACGGTTACCTTAATAGCACATACTTGCAAATTTTACCCGAGGGCATTGCAAATCATGATTACACTGTCATGTTTTGCCGCGCCCACCACCTTCGCCTCCACCTCGACCACTTACCATCCCTCTCACAACCTCACGCTTCTCTACTCCAGACATTTACTCTTTTTCTTAACCCCTCGAGGTCCAGAACGTAATTTTCATTGTAATTTGACTAACTCTAGACGGTTTTAATAAACATAAGCAATACTTTATAGATATGACCTGTTTAGTATCCTTGTCCACTAGCTAATTTGGTGGGTTGTCACTTTTCGTAATTTTATGGCTAAAACAGACAGATATAAACAGATTTTATATAGCAAAGGAAAGTTCTGGGCGTGAAGGGGTTAAAGGAAGGTTGATTATTCTCAAACTGTAACTGTTTGTCGTCCTCCCCTTCGCTGCCTCTAGCCCTTGTCCCCTCACTCAAGGATCCCTCGCCTCTTCCCCTCATCTTCCCCTCACTCAAGGCTGCTCTCCGCGACAGGGTGTCCAGTATACCCTCACAAGTCACAGCCTTTCCTTCCCGCCCTTCTCATCCCCGCACCATCCTCCCCACTGCCTCCTGTACTTCCTCCCCGCACATCCTCCCTACTGCCTCCTTTACTTCCTCCCCGCACCATCCTCCCCACTGCCTCCTTTACTTCCTCCCCGCACATCCTCCCCACTGCCTCCTGTACTTTCTTCCCGCCCTTCTCCTCCCCGCGCCATCCTCCCCACCACCCCGCGCCTCCGTCTCGCAGTTCGATAATGGACGTTAAGAGTAAAGTTATGTTCAGTGTATTTTTCTCGCGCCATAGAATAAAGTTTGTCTCATGTTTGCCGCCACAGGGAGGGAGGCGACGCGCGTCTCCCACGGACACTGCCACACAACTACAACTTATAACTTCATTACATACAATACCAACTATAAAAACAAATAGTCTTTAACCTTCACGCCCAGATCTTCCCTTGCTATATAAAAATTGTATGTAGTTAGCCATAAAATTACGAAAAGTAACTGAATATACCAAATTAGCTAGTCGCCAAGGATACTAAACTGGTCATATCTATATATTATTGCTTAAAGTCACTAAAAATCGTCTAATGACAGCCAATAGACTAGGTGACTGTGCTCGATCTGCCATCTGGTGGCCGTCTGGAAACTACCCGGGCAGCTAGAATGTCGGGTCTCGGGGTGTCGGTCTCGACTTAATTTCCATTATTCCCTACCAAACCAGCTACAATTAAGTGTTGTCATGGTCAACATAGGCTTATGCAAAATGGAAATATACGAGTTTTACATTATTCATGGCGTTATAATGAGGATTGTTGGCAAAATAGAAGCATTCGATCACAGGTGTCCTACAACATTCTACTAAATCCTGTAAAGGAATGCTTCAAGGCGGGTGCATGGGTTAATATTACCTTCTCTTTGCATAAATGGAGGTAATATTAACCCATGCACCCGCCTTGAAGCATTCCTTTACAGTATTTAGTAGAATGTTGTAGGACACCTGTGATTGAATGCTTCTATTTTGCCAACAATCCTCATTATAACGCCATGAATAATATAAAACTCGTATATTTCCATTTTGCATAAGCCTATGTTGACCATGACAACACTTAATTGTAGCTGGTTTGGTAGGGAATAATGGAAATTAAGTCGAGCCCGACACCCCGAGACCCGACATTCTAGCTGCCTGGGTAGTTTCCAGACGGCCACCAGATGGCAGATCGAGCTCAGTCACCTAGTCTATTTACAAGGAAAATTACGTTCTGGGCCTCAAGGGGTTAATTATGAATATACAAGAAGACATTTTATTTGTATGACTTATGTGACGTACATTTATATGATACAAGCGTTCACAAATACGTACTGAATGTGCTTCAAGTTTGTGTGTTTTCCTCGTTGTATTGACCTAGTTGTGATATACAGTATGGGGAAAAGCATACGCGTGGGATCCCGTCTCTATATCTTATTTGTTCAATATTTACTTAAAACTCATGAATCATTTAAATTAAGTTACATTGC
>JACEEZ010000143.1:967500-970000 GCA_016584305.1 Chionoecetes opilio | reverse complement strand
CTGTGCGTCAGAATGATGGATGGAGGGGAGTAATGCCTCCAGGAGGAACGGAAGGAGAAGGAGTAAAAGGAGGAGGAGTAGAAGGATGAGGAGTAGGAGTAGAGTAGGAGTAGGGACGGGGAGTGGCTGGCGGTTCTTCCGTTGTCATCATCCTATTCGGGGCAGACAGTGATGGATTAATTGATACTCCACGTATAGTTGAAGCACAGCGCCCTTCCTTCCCCTCTTCCTCCAATGCTCTCCCGGCGGCAAGGTTTTGAAGGTGGTGTGCTGCAGCGCGGCGACAAGGCTCCGTCACCCTCGCCGGGAGTCTTCCCGCACAGGCCTTCGCTGGGTGGAAGGATGTTTCTTCTCAAAACAAATTCTCCCGAAGTTTCAGAGAATCGTGACGTTCTCGTCTTATGAAGCAATTTTCCCCGCCACCTGATACCTCCACGCCTCAGCCAGGCGCGAGAAGGCTCCCAAGACACCCGAAGCTTAAATTTGCGAAGCGAGTTATGAGAGCGTGCTTTCTTCTCCCCAAAGAGCCATTCTGGCAGTGTGTCTTTCATACACCGCGGCCCCGCGACGCACGTCTCGCAGCCATCGGTCACACTAATGTGCATGTCCGACTTTTATTACTCTTCCTCGGTATTGTCTTAAGCAGGATTAATTTACCTTGCGTGCCTGGCCATTTTTCTTTCTCACTTCCCGGCAAAACCTGGCTTTGTGCGCCTGTCACCCTGGAAAATGAGCTTCCATGTCCCAGCAAAGTGTCCAACTTGCACCCTTGGCCGCACTGGGCCCAGGATTATTCCCCCCAGCTGACTTTCTCCTCGTGTGCAGCCCTCAGCCTGCCTGATAGGGCCAGGGTGTCAAGGCCACACGGGACATTGCAAGACACCATCGCGTTGTAGCGCGTCTCATAAACAACAATGAATGTTACAACTTGGTTAATTCTTGCTTCAATGATCCATAAGTATGAGAGCGATCGGCGGCACTGTGCGCCAAAAGGGTGATAAGCTATTAATGGCGCGGCTTTTCCCGCGTGAAGGAGCAGTGTTGGCCCCTGAGGCGAGTTTTAAGGCGAGGCGCTGCCTGACGGCGCGCGACGCTCGGCCATCGCCGCCACCTGCACACACATTCTTGAAAGTCGTCGAGGTCAAGTTCCCGGCGTCTCCCAGACAGCCCGGCATAAGGCCTCGCGGCCCTGTGGGGGCTCGGGGGAACACTGGCAAAGTCAAGTGTCCCTGGAAGGCAGGCAGGCGATGGCAGACGATGGCAGGCGAGGGACGGACCCTGCGGACCCTGAAGCTGGCCCTAGGTGAAGTCTTTCCCAACACAACTTGCTGGCACTTAATTACGTGCCGGAGGAGTCTCGTAGCCCGCGTGCATGCTTCATCTTTTTCTGTGACAAATCATTGGCATACCATGGCAATGCATTTGTTCCACGCGTCAGGACGCGATCTTGAACTAGGCCTGTGCAGCGTGAAGGTGTTCGCGGCGTGGCTGTGAGGCAAGTGTACGGCAACATAATGTAGGCATCGTTCCCGGGCGAGGCAAAGTAAGCACAACTATTCCACGTCGCCTCCACACCTTCCAGGCTGTTGGGCGAAGCACATTTAACTTTATCACATTACACGTAAAGCGAACCTTGCTGTATCTGTGTTGCTTTAACGTTACGGAAAACGCTGAGAGTGTCGATAATTATCCCTGAGGGCCAGGCTGTGCCGGGCGTTGGGCGGCAGGACGCCGTGGCCCGGGCCATGCAGGGCCATGGATGCATTGTAGGGCCGAGGCCATGAAGGGCTGGGGCCATGGAAAGCCAGGGCCATGGAGGGCCGGGGCCATGTTGGATCAATAGCTGGCCGGCAGGGTGGCCATGGCAGGCAGGGGCGTCCATATAACTGTTAATGTTTAACATAAATGCCTGGCTGTCGTCAGCGCTCAGCTTCTATTATAATTTTGTTACAGCATTATGTGAGTTGTTATCGTGTCGCGTGTCGGAATGGACACACGCACAATTAAGAGCGGCCATTATTATAATTTTTTGTCCACACTGTGTTCGTTTCTTTGATTTACTTTCATGTTGTGCGTATTTGTACTTTGCATTTTTTGTTTTACCTTTTATAATGACGTCAGTTTCTTCCTTGTATAAACACTGATTATTCGCAAGTGTTTAAAAGCAAAGTGATACCCGTGTTATGAAATGACATTCACGGGAGTCCATTCAGCCCTGTATAATGAAAGAACATTTTCTTATAATGACTATGTTAATCCTTTACACAGTAATATCCAGAGCCAAGCGAGCTGCAGGCACTGATGAGAGAGAGAGAGAGAGAGAGAGAGAGAGAGAGAGAGAGAGAGAGAGAGAGAGAGAGAGAGAGAGAGAGAGAGAGAGATCAAATTCAGACTCGTGCCAGTAATCTTGAATGAAGCTCCTCAGTGTGTCAAGCTTCTCTGTTTAAAGCTTCTCAAGGTGGGAAGCTTCTTTGCGTCAATCATTCAGCGGTGGACGGGA
>JACEEZ010000143.1:940000-955000 GCA_016584305.1 Chionoecetes opilio | reverse complement strand
TCCTTCCCTTAACCCCAAAGAATCATGAACAGATCCTTCCCTTAACTTAACCCCAAAGAATATGCAACAGATCCTTCCCTTAACCCCAAAGAATATGCAACAGATCCTTCCTTAACCCCAAAAATCATGCAACAGATCCTTCCCTTAACCCCAAAGAATAATGCAACAGATCCTTCCCTTAACCCCAAAAAATCATGCAACAGATCCTTCCCTTAACCCCAAAGAATAATGCAACAGATCCTTCCCTTAACTCCCCAAAGAATCATGCAACAGATCCTTCCCTTAACCCCAAAGAATCATGCAACAGATCCTTCCCTTAACCCCAAAGAATCATGCAACAGATCCTTCCCTTAACCCCAAAGAATCATGTAACAGATCCTTCCCTTAACCCCAAAAAATCATGTAACAGATCCTTCCCTTAACCCCAAAGAATAATGCAACAGATCCTTCCCTTAACCCCAAAGAATCATGCAACAGATCCTTCCCTTAACCCCAAAAAATCATGCAACAGATCCTTCCCTTAACCCCAAAGAATAATGCAACAGATCCTTCCCTTAACCCCAAAGAATCATGCAACAGATCCTTCCCTTAACTTAACCCCAAAGAATCATGCAACAGATCCTTCCCTTAACCCCAAAGAATCATGTAACAGATCCTTCCCTTAACCCCAAAGAATCATGTAACAGATCCTTCCCTTAACCCCAAAGAATCATGCAACAGATCCTTCCCTTAACCCCAAAGAATCATGCAACAGATCCTTCCCTTAACCCCAAAGAATCATGTAACAGATCCTTCCCTTAACCCCAAAGAATCATTAACAGATCCTTCCCTTAACCCCAAAGAATCATGTAACAAGGACAGGGAAACACGCCGCCTGTAACCAAAAACCACCCCCCAAAAAATTCTCCGTAACCCCAAGAATCAAGCAACAGGGACACACAAACACAACGCGCCTTTAGCAGCCTCCCCGCCGGAGCAGACGTCACAGGGTTGCCAAAGAGAGCCGCCGCAGTCATTGTGAAACCCTCGTCGCGGTATTTTTCAGGGGAATCCAATATACTTGTTAATTGCCAAGCTATATATTGGTCCAGTCAGCGAAACTAGATTAGCCGCTCGGTCTTTTTATTTTTGGGTGTGTTGGTGTGTTGGTGTTTTGTTCGTGTGTGTGTGTGTGGGGGGAGGGGAGGGGCGTGTTTAGGATGTGGGGAGGGGGGTATGTGTGTGTGTGTGTCTGTGTCTGTGTCTGTGTGTGTGTGTGTGTGTGTGTGTGTCTGTGTGTGTGTGTGTGTGTGTGTGTGTGTGTGTGCGGTGACGTCATATCCCGGTGTGTGAGTCAGAGGGAAGCCACGTGGTCCTCGGTTCTGTTATTACCCTCCACGGAATAAATTTGGACCCAGAGGACTTTCTTGCAGTGCCTGGATCTCTGTCAGGGTGTCAGGGTGGTGTGGTGGTGGTGGTGGTGGTGTAAGGGCAGTTAACCCCTTGAGGCCCACAACGTAATTGCCATTGTAATTTGGCTACCATTAGAAGATTTTTAGTGACTATAAGCAATATTTTATAGATATGACCTGTTTAATATCCTTGTCGACTAACTAATTTGGTATATTCAGTTACTTTTCGTAATTTTATAGCTCGACAACAGACAATTTTTTATAGCAAAGGAAATATCTGGGCGTGAAGGGGTTAAAGGTGTTGAGCCTCTTAATGATAAAACTTGAGCATTTGTACAGAAAAGTGTGGTGGAAGGTGATGGGTTTTGGAACTCAATAATACCTTAAAGTAATGCATGGCTTTGTTTTTTATACTATATTCTCTTCGGCATAAATTTGAAGTGGAGTATGCAGAGGCACCACTTATGTGACCCTGGTACTAAAGTGGCAAGTGCCATGTGGCGAGGGAAGTATCTGAGGCGGTAATGACCTTGACTTGATGGATGACCTATTTCTCACATGACCTGGAACATTAAAGACGAGGTGGAGTCTGCGCAGAGCAAAGTATGAGTGTCGTGCATCTCAGACAACCTTACATAACAGAGCCGCCTCCTCCCTGGGCCTTAAATGAGCCTGAGAAGTGGAAGTACGGTCGTAATGAACCCTGAATACCCTGAGCCTGGGAGACCTATGGCCACAATATACCGTACTCTCCCCGGGCCATTGTTGTGGTGGGAGCAACCTTGCCTCGCCCTGTACAGCCCCGACCACTCTCATAATGGTGGTCGTGTTGTCGTGTTCGCCTCTGTGATACAATTACTTTATTGATTATCATTGAGCGGCAACATTGGTAACTTAAATAACCTTGTTACGTCCCTTTGTTCAACATTGATAAGGGAAAGATCTATAGACTTTTAAATAGTATGGATATAGATAGAGTATATATGGTAGATAGAGTATAGATAGAGTAATAGAGGGGTATAGATAGTATGTCTATTAATCTTGGATAAGGGAATCAGGTTGTTAACCCCTTGAGACCCAAACGTAATTTCCATTGTAATTTGACTACCATTAGACGATTTTTAATGAATATAAGCAATATTTTAGAGATATGACCTGTTTAGTATCCTTGTCACTAGTTAATTTGGTATATTTAGTCACTTTTCGTAATTTTGTGGCTAACAACAGACAATTTTATATAGCAAAGGAAAGATCTGGGCGTGAAGGGGTTAATTCTCCAAGCTGTAATTATTTATATCAAACAATTTTCCGTGGATTATAACACTCGGTCATTTTGCACTTAATATGGAATGTTCATATTTTTCTCCTGTCAATCATTTACGTGTGAAAACAATTAATTCAGTAAAAGTCACGTCGTAACACCAATGATGCCGCGGGATGAGGTATTATTGATAGTGTCAATAAAAGCATTAGTAACAATACCGTGTGGCCGCGTGTGGGATATTACATGCATTAAAGCGTCAACACGTAACAAAGCCGGCACATACATCCCATTTTACGTGTGAGGAATAAAAAGTAAAAAAAACCTACAACCTTGACATACGACACACTTAATACGCCAGGATACAAAGAAAAAATGTAATGATAATGAAGGTAAATTTCCATATGAACACCGAACTTCCTTTTGTGAACGAAGCCATATTTTTCTGGTGAGTTTTGGTGTTTTGAATGTGTCTGCTCACCGTATCTGTTGCAAATCCTTTTTCATTTATGTATTTTTTGCTACAGAAATGAAAAAAAGAAAAGCAGCTAATGTAACCTATACCTAACCTAACCTTTACCTAACCTAACCTATACTTAACCTAACCTAACCTATACTTAACCTAACCTAACCTATACTTAACCTAACCTAACCTATACTTAACCTAACCTAACCTAACCTATACTTAACCTAACCTAACCTATACTTAACCTAACCTAACCTATACTTAACCTAACCTAACCTATACTAACCTAACCTAACCTATACTTAACCTAACCTAACCTAACTAACCTAACCAACCTATACTTAACCTAACCTAACCTATACTTAACCTAACCTAACCATACTTAACCTAACCTAACCTAACTTAACCTAACCTAAACCTATACTTAACAAACAATTGACCATACAACTACATTCACTTAACCTAACAACCTAACCTAACAAATATATCTAACCAAGCATCTTACACTAACTAAACCAAATAACAATGAACAAAAAAAAATTGCGACAGAAACGGTTAGCAGATTCATTGAACACGCATCAAAACTCACCAGAAAAAAATAGTTTCGTCCACCAAAGCGAATTCGGTGTTCATCTGGAATAATACCAGAGATAACAGTAGTGTAACAGATAACAAGAAGGGTCGTAGAAATTAGTCCAAGGTCAATAAAGTAGTAAGACAACACCCTCTGACGTATTATCTGGTCGCATCAAGTTGTCGTGTTGCTGCCTAAGTGTCGTGTTGATGAAGCACGCAACACGACATCAGATAACACAAATGTAACACAAAGTCAACACTCCATGGCACGAACACACTGACATACAGGTGCGTGCGTAGACCAAGTAGCTGATACGTAAAAGTTCATTCATAGTTTTTGTTCGTGTAGTTTCTCCTTCGCTTTCTGTACACTGCGATATCGTGATCCATACTACTACATACTACTATACCACATACGTACATACTACATACTACTATACTACTATATACCTACTGCCATAGACGTGACTTTACGCATGATGGCTTGGGAAAATTCAGGCAGCAGGAATTCAGACACAAGAACACAGAGGAGATAACACAACACTTGCAGGAATATAACCACGAGACTTCGGCCAATGTAAACGTACGTACCAATACAAATAGTACTAAAACAAGACCACAACTGAACGTCATCAGAAACATCACAACATTAGTAGATGTGTGTGTGTGTGTCTGTGTGTGTGTGTGTGGTGTGTGTGTGTGTGTGTGTGTGTGTGTGTGTGTGTGTGTGTGTGTGTGTGTGTGTGTGTGAAAGTGTGCGTGTGTGTCTGTGTAATTGTATGTGTGTGTCTAAAGAAATGGAGATATATAGAGAGAGAAAAAGACAGAGAGAGAGAGAGAGAGAGATAGATAGATAGATAGATAGATAGATAGATAGATAGATAGAGAGAGAGAGAGAGAGAGAGAGAGAGAGAGAGAGAGAGAGAGAGGAGAGAGAGAAGAGAGAGAGAGAGAGAGAGAGAGAGGAGAGAGAGAGAGAGAGAGAGAGAGTGTGTGATTTTTATGTAGTCGGAGAAGAAGTGATGAGTAGTAAAAAGTGTGCATCAACCAAGACCACTTAACATCAATGCATCACGCAACACATCGTTATTAGCTAAGCAGCATAAAAAAATCTTACCCTAAACATTTGAAACAACACAAAGAAACTCAACCTTCACATCGCAAGACAGTGAAAAGCGAGTAACAACACAATACATATTAACTCGAAATCCCATCACGTATTTCTGTCCTATAAGAAACAAACAAAATCCATCACGTATTTCTGTCCTATAAGAAAAAACAAAATCCCATCACTTATTTCTCTCCTATAAGAAACAAACAAAATCCCATCACGTATTTCTGTCCTATAAGAAACAAACGAAATCCCATCACGTATTTCTGTCCTATAAGAAAAAAACAAAATCCCATCACGTATTTCTCTCCTAAAAGAAAAAAACAAAATCCCATCACGTATTTCTGTCCTATAAGAAACAAACGAAATCCCATCACGTATTTATGTCCTATAAGAAAAAAACAAAATCCCATCACGTATTTCTCCTATAAGAAACAAACAAAATCCCATCACGTATTTCTGTCCTATAAGAAACAAACAAAATCCCATCACGTATTTCTGTCCTATAAGAAAAAAAAAAAATCCCATCACGTATTTCTGTCCTATAAGAAAAAAACAAAATCCCATCACGTATTTCTCTCCTATAAGAAACAAACAAAATCCCATCACGTATTTCTCTCCTATAAGAAACAAACAAAATCCCATCACGTATTTCTGTCCTATAAGAAACAAACAAAATCCCATCACGTATTTCTCTCCTATAAGAAATAAACAAAATCCCATCACGTATTTCTGTCCTATAAGAAAAAGCCAACAAATATAAAGAAACCTATACACAAATTAACTGGAAATCTCTAAGTATTTCTCTCCTATAAAAACACCCAGAAATATCAAGGCGTCTTTGCCACAACGCTTGAGAGAGCAGTCCTTCAAGCCTCTCCACGCGCTGCAGGAAGGCGGCGATACACCCCAAAGGCCCCTGGACACATTAACATGCAGGCGGCTGGAGGTGGCGGGGCGAGGCGGGGCGGGGCGGGGCGGGGCGGGCGGGGCGGGGCGGGGCGGGGCGGGGCGGGGCGGGGCGGGGCGGGGCCGGGGCGAGGTGTGAGGTGAGCTGAATGGGCAAGAGGCGGAGGAAAGTGCGGGCGTCGTGACACACACACACCCACACACACACCCACACACACACACACACACACACACGCACACACACACACGCACACATACACATACATACATTCACACACACACACACACACAATCTCACACACTAACACACACACAATCTCACACATTAACACACACACACACACACACACACACTCTCTCTCTCTCTCTCTCTCTCTCTCTCTCTCTCTCTCTCTCTCTCTCTCTCTCTCTCTCTCTCTCTCTCCCTCTTCCTTCATCTCGCTGCCACATTCTCGCCGTCGTTAAGGACGCTGCCTCGATCTTTAAGGCAATTTGCTAGTCTTTTACTGCATACATTGCCGCGCACGTGTTATTTTAGGCGTGCTTGTGGCGGCAAAGCTTTCGAAGGATGAGGTAGCAGCAAGGCAAGGGGAAAAAATTATAGATCGAAATGATGAAAAATATATTGTTAGAAATGAAATTGCTTTGTGTTTGTATGCAGACAATAATGTAACAGTATGGACTACTACTACTACTATGTACTACTTCTACGACTACTACTACTACTACTACTACTACTACTACTACTACTACTACTATACTACTACTACTACTACTACTACTACTATGTACTACTACTACTACTACTACTACTACTACTACTACTACTACTACTACTACTACTACTACTACTACTACTACTACTTTTAATACTATACTATCCTACTACTACTACTACTACTACTGCTACTACTACCACCCCCATCCCCACTATTACCACTATTACTACTACTAATACCACCATTACTACTGCTATTTCAACAATTCCGAACACTTTAAGTTCTGGTAGTAGTAGTAGTAGTAGTAGTAGTAGTAGTAGTAGTAGTAGCAGCAATAGTAGTAGTAGCAGCAATAGTAGCATCAGTGGTATCATCATCATCATCATCATTATCACCATCACCCAAAACCGCCGCCGCAGCACAATAATTACGAACATTGAATTTATTTTCCTATACAGGCAATGCCGCGAATCTGTCCTATTGAAAAATATAAAACACTATAAAGAGAATAAAGGGAAAAGTTTCGTAAGCCCATTGTGGAGAGTAGCGACGCGAGGAGGAGGAGGAGGAGGAGGAGGAGGAGGAGGAGGAGGAGGAGGAGGAGGAGGAGGAGGAGGAGGAGGAGGAGGAGGAAGGAATGGTGTGGAGAGGAGAGAGGAAGGAGGAAGTATTGCAGAGAGGAGGGAGGGAAGGAGGGAGGGTAGAGTATTGGGATCGGGGAAAGGGAGGGAAACAGGCATATAAACAAGGCTCCGTCCTCGGCCGCAGTTTACAAGGGCCGCCTCGTGTAAGGTATTGCCGTGTAAATAGCCTCATGCTGCCGAAGGTGTGGCTGCTCTGAAGGCTGGGGAGACAGGGCGGGGGTGAGGGGTGAGGGGTGAAGGCTGGGGGAGGCGGGGGCAGGGGTGAGGGGGGGACTCTGTAGGCTAGGGGGCGGGGGTGATGGGGTGAGGGGTGAATGGGGGGGACTCTGAAGGCTGGGGGTGAAGGGGTGAAGGGGAGGTTTAAGGCGCGATATATACCGTCATTACGTGTTGCTTTATATATTTTGTGTCGTAGTTATGGCGCGCAGCTTGAATGAAGATGTTGGTTATTATTCGATGCCTTTGAATACCTGGTAGCGAGGGAAGGAATGGATAATATATATGTATAACAACTTATCAAGTATAATATATAACAAAGTAATATGTAATCACGTATAAATACAGAGGAATGGACTGATAAACAAAGATCAATGTAGGTCACTTACACTATATGTACAGTGTAGGCGTCCAGAATTATGGAAGGTTTTATTTGACCTCCTTTTTCATGTTTAACTCCTTGAGACCCAGAACGTATTTTCCATCGTAATTTGGCTACCATTAGACGATTTTTATGGTATATAAGCAATATTTTATAGATATGACCTGTTTAGTATCCTTGACCACTAACACATTTGGTATATTAAGCTACTTTTCGTAATTTTATGGCTCGACAACATACGATTTTTTTTAGCAAAGGAAAGATCTGGACGCGAAGGGGTTAAGGACAGTTATTTGTTTGAAGAAGAAAATAGATCATCCTTTACATTTATCACAGCTGATCATATATGTGACGCCTTCAACACTACACTAGCCTCCATACATACGTACTAACAAGAAAGATCTGGACGCGAAGGGGTTAAGGACAGTTATTGTTTTGAAGAAGAAAATAGATCATCCTTTACATTTATCACAGCAGATCATATATGTGACGCCTTCAACACTACACTAGCCTCCATACATACGTACTTACCAGGCGATGGAAAATCTACCAACATTGTGTGTGAGAAATTGAATAATAATATTGTTGCAAGTCTCATTGTCTTGTAGAAGTCTGCATCAGAATTCAGATATTTTACACCAATATTGAGTGAATTAGCGAAACTTAAATAGCGTAATCTCGTCTGATCTATAACGAATAATAGTGAAACGCGACCCCTTAACTCCTTCACGCCAGATCTTTCCTTTGCTATATGAAATCGTCTGTTATTAGCCATAAAACTACGAAAAAGTAACTAAATATACCAAATTAGCTAATGGACAAGGATATTAAACAGGTCATATCTATATAATATTGCTTATGTTCATTAAAATCGTCGAATGGTAGTTATGTTACAATGAAAATTACGTTCTGGACCTCAAGGGGTTAAGCAAGTCGCAATCTTTGGTAATTTACTCTGAAAAAAGAGAAACCAGATTATTATTTTCCATCAAGCCTCTGAACACTTTACTTTAGCTTCTGGATAACACGTTTAGAAATGACACCTTTTGAAGTTCCCACGTTATTCCGGAATGTTTTGCGCAATACAGGTGGCGAACAGGTTTAACCCCTTGAGACCCAGAACGTAATTTCCATTGTAATTTAGCTACCATTTGACATTTTTTTCTGAATATAAGCAATATTTAATAGATATGACCTGTTTAGTATCCTTGTCCACTGGCTAATTTGGTATATTCAGTTACTTTTCGTAATTTTATGGCTCGACAACATACATTTTTTTATAGCAAAGGAAAGATCTGGGCGTGAAGGGGTTTAAGATCGGTGGCAAGCAGTAAAAAAAGTACTCGTATTTCCGCGACATGGATGGCGTATACACTCACAGGCGGGTCTTACAATTACCAACCTATTACCCTTACCAATCAAATCGGCTGTCATTTTTCTGTCTTGTTAATACACACGTTCCCAGCGATGTTCCCCGCCACCCATCATACTTTTGTGTAGTAAAACATACGTCAGTTACTGGTGGCCATATTATCATGAGAGGAGGAAGTGCTATGTGTGTGAAACTTGAGGATGGATTCTTTGAGGCTTTCTTTCCTCAAGCTTCAGTCCATAACTTCCTCCTCCCACTACTGCTTTTTTGTTGTTGTCTTTTTTCTTCCTTTTCTTCTTCTTCTTCTTCTTCTTCTTCCCTATTTTCCTCATCTTCATCCTTTTCTTTCTCTTCATCATCATCATCATCAATTTTTCTTTTCTTCTTCACCTCCTCCCCCGCCTGCACCGCCTCCTGCCGGGCCAATACGCACTGTGGCGGCGACCCTTCTACAGCCCAGCGAGGTTATCGAGTGTAAACAAGGCGAGGGGCGACCCTGGGTGTTATCGAGCAGGCAGGCACGAGGGCGGCGTCACTGCCCTCCACTACCACGGACACATCTCGCTTTTTTTCTTCTTCCATGTTTTTTTATTGCAGCAAGAGCTGGCATCCTTAATTGTCCAAACACCAGTCTATGTTGGTACATTTAAAGGCCCTAAGTGTGGTTCTCATGAGGTCAATGTATACATAATAGTGTTCTCGGTTCTCAATAGTAAAAATAGTAATTCGGTTTTTATTCTTATTTCATTGGGGTTTTTTCAGCAAGAGATGGTTTCGTTAATTATCCAAAGACCAGTACATGTTAATGAATATGAAGACTGTGTGGTTCTCGTGAGTTCAATGTATATATAAAATCAGGGAGAAACTGGTTCACAAACAGGGTGGTAAATGATTGGAATGGACTCAGTCGTCAGATGGTCAGTGTGGAGTCAATAGGGAGCTTTCAAAGGAGGCTGGATACATTCATGGATGGGGATGAAAGGTGGATGTAGGTAGTGTTAAGTAACAGGAACTACCACGTGTAGGTCTCACGGCCTCTTGTAGCTTCCTTATTTTCTTATGTTCTTATAAAAGTGTTCTTTATGTTGTAGCATTTTAATAGTTGTTTTGATGCTACTCGACATTTCTCTCCGGCTACATCGGCGTCGACGTCCTGAAGGGGAAATGAACGGTAAAAGAGTCCACTGCGAGAACCTTTCCACGACTTCTTTCTCCTTTGATTTTTTCCCTCAAACAGAAGTGACTTCGCGGCGGATGTTTTGATTAGTGTTGTCAGTCCGTCAGCGTCACGGGTGGCGCGGGGCGGGGCCGACGCCGTGCCAGCAGGCGACTTGCCAGACTCAGCTGTTGACAAGTCGCCCTAAAGCAGCATATCCGCTCACCCCTCGACACACTTTGTTGTATTTGATTAGTTTCTTTGGCGACCCTTGTCTTGTCTCGTCTCGTCACGGCTCTGGCTGCCTCGACGCTCCTGGTTTGAATTGAATGTGTCGTAAAATTCATGTCTGTTTTAGGGTTCTCGTCTGTGTTACCTTAGGGCGGAGTGGCGGCCTTGAGGTGTTTTAGGGTTCTCGTCTGTGTTACCTTAGGGCGGAGTGGCGGCCTTGAGGTGTTTTAGGGTTCTCGTCTGTGTTACCTTAGGGCGGAGTGGCGGCCTTGAGGTGTTTTAGGGTTCTCGTCTGTGTTACCTTAGGGCGGAGTGGCGGCCTTGAGGTGTTTTAGGGTTCTCGTCTGTGCTACCTTAGGGCGGAGTGGCGGCTTTGAGGTGTTTTAGGGTTCTCGTCTGTGTTACCTTAGGGTGGAGTGGCGGCCTTGAGGTGTTTTAGGGTTCTCGTCTGTGTTACCTTAGGGCGGAGTGGCGGCTTTGAGGTGTTTTAGGGTTCTCGTCTATGTTACCTTAGGGCGGAGTGGCGGCTTTGAGGTGTTTTAGGGTTCTCGTCTGTGTTACCTTAGGGCGGAGTGGCGGCTTTGAGGTGTTTTAGGGTTCTCGTCTGTGTTACCTTAGGGCGGAGTGGCGGCGTTGAGGTGTTTTAGGGTTCTCGTCTGTGTTACCTTAGGGCGAAGTGGTGGCCTTGAGGTGGGCAAAGGTGAGGTGTTTGTGTGCGTCGCATCGTCCTGAGGAGGGAATGGCATCGATGCAGCGCTATTGAGAGGCCTTACTGACCTTTAATTTTTGGTCCTATGCATGAATGACTCTTTACAGGCAGTCGGTGATGACGTGTTTGAGGTCACCTGGTTGACGCTGTCCTTTATGGTCCACAAAGTAGATATCATTGCATTCACAGACAAAGGTATCAACATGCGATCAGTGCTGTGTGCATCATCTTTCAAGCGTCGCCTCTTTATCAGCTGCCAAGCAAAGACCTGCGTCGTGTGGCTTGTGAGACTTGATGTTGGGTATCGCACGACGAATATACGCACTGTTAAAAGAGGAAATATAAGTCTGATCAATATTTCAAGGATGATATTCACCTGCGAGGACATCATCTGCCGTGCTCGTGTCCTTGGGGTGAGGCAGCAGCTCTGGGAGGGCGGCGCAGGGAGGCACTGATGAGGATCGAACCAGCCAGCGTTTACAGATATGCTTTGCCTCGGCACGTGACTTGTGTCAGTAAAGCTATATCCACCGGCTTGTTTGTTCTGTCTAACGAGCTATTTGAGCTAGCTAATTAAGAGGGTGGAGATGATGAGTGTGTGCACGAGTCCCAAGGCTCGTCCCTGGATCATGTCCCTGCCACCCCCTGTCACGCCCCTACCAGCCCCTGTCATGCCCCTGCCAGCCCCTGTCATGCCCCTGCCAGCCCCTGTCATGCCCCTGCCAGCCCCTGTCATGCCCCTGCCAGCCCCTGTCATGCCCCTGCCACCCCCTGCCAGCCCCTGTAATGCCCCTACCAGCCCCTGTCATGCCCTTGCCAGCCCCCGTCATGCCCCTGCCAGCCCCTGTCATGCCCCTGTCACGTTGAGGCAAGGCAGAGGAGGAGGGTCATACCTTGTTAGGGGAGAAATGGTTGAATTTTCTGTTTCTATAAAGTGTTTTCCTTGTCCAGACACAATGGGTGATAATTTCTGATATCATCAAGCCACGAGCAGCGTGCCGCCAGCTGTGACGGTTTTGTAATGACGCTTTTGAAGATTATAACATTTTCCTGCTGGATAATGATTGATCAGGGAATAGAAAACAGTTAGTGAGGGGGGTGTAAGGGAACCCATGGCCAGAAGGAAAAGCCTTGCCTTGCGCTCAACAGTCTGACGTGGCTGAAATGGGAGGTGACATGAACGAGGTGGTTGAAAGGACAGGAAGAGAATGGATGTTATTACTGCTGGGACTGTGTGGTGAGACAAGTGGACGGATGATTGAGACAGTGAAAGAGTTTTTGGAAAGAATGTGGTATATGAGAAATAGACAATAGACTCTACAGCCCTAAAACAAGAACAAGAACAAGACTACAGGAGCAGCCGGTTTAAAGGCCTGGCCTATGAAGAAAAGGCCACCTGTAACATCAAGATCAAGATCAAGATCGTGGGGCGTTTGGTGTGCTGCTGATGCCGCGGCTGTGTGCCCGGGCAGTGCACAGTCTGTGGCACAGCCTTTGGGCGCGCGGAGGCTGCCGCGCCAGGCCTGGGCACACCTGGAACACAGACTTGTGACCTCATGATCCCCAACACCAACTGGCCGGGGAGTCGGACTCTGGACCTCTCGGTTGAGCTAAATTCTGTCTTGGGACACACTGAGCCCAGACTGATGGCCAAATTGGATGACGGTGAAGATGAAAAAGACTTCCTCATGAAAAAATATTACTACAATATATGAAGCTGCACAAATTATTGTTTTATAATATTACCTTATATTTTGTCTTCGCATGAAGCACTCAGCCAGCCACACCAGCTGATCTACTCACAGCGACATGTGTTTATATCATCAGCCTCTCCCTTGAAGCCCTTGAGTACAGGTGCTCTAGGGAGAAGTGAGGCCCCTGGAGTACAGGTGCTCTAGGGAGGAGTGAGGCCCCTGGAGTACAGGTGCTCTAGGGAGGAGTGAGGCCCCTGGAGTACAGGTGCTCTAGGGAGGAGTGAGGCCCCTGGAGTACAGGTGCTCTAGGGAGGAGTGAGGCCCCTGGAGTACAGGTGCTCTAGGGAGGAGTGAGGCCCCTGGAGTACAGGTGCTCTAGGGAGGAATGACACCCTTGAGTACAGGTGCTCTAGGGAGGAATGACGCCCTGGAGTACAGGTGCTCTAGGGAGGAGTGAGGCCCCTGGAGTACAGGTGCTCTAGGGAGGAGTGACGCCCCTGGAGTACAGGTGCTCTAGGGAGGACTGACGCCCTTGAGTACAGGTGCTCTAGGGAGGAATGACGTCCTTGAGTACAGGTGCTCTAGGGAGGAGTGACGCCCTTGAGTACAGGTGCTCTAGGGAGGAATGACGCCCTGGAGTACAGGTGCTCTAGGGAGGAATGACGCCCTTGAGTACAGGTGCTCTAGGGAGGAATGACGCCCTTGAGTACAGGTGTTCTAGGGAGGAATGACGCCCTTGAGTACAGGTGCTCTAGGGAGGAATGACGCCCTTGAGTACAGGTGCTCTAGGGAGGACTGACGCCCTTGAGTACAGGTGCTCTAGGGAGGACTGACACCCTTGAGTACAGGTGTTCTAGGGAGGAGTGACGCCCCTGGAGTACAGGTGCTCTAGGGAGGACTGACACCCTTGAGTACAGGTGTTCTAGGGAGGAGTGACGCCCCTGGAGTACAGGTGCTCTAGGGAGGAATGACGCCCTGGAGTACAGGTGCTCTAGGGAGGACTGACGCCCCTGGAGTACAGGTGCTCTAGGGAGGAGTGACACCCTTGAGTACAGGTGCTCTAGGGAGGACTGACGCCCCTGGAGTACAGGTGCTCTAGGGAGGACTGACGCCCCTGGAGTACAGGTGCTCTAGGGAGGACTGACACCCTTGAGTACAGGTGCTCTAGGGAGGAGTGACGCCCTGGAGTACAGGTGCTCTAGGGAGGAGTGACGCCCTGGAGTACAGGTGCTCTAGGGAGGAGTGACGCCCCTGGAGTACAGGTGCTCTAGGGAGGAGTGACGCCCTGGAGTACAGGTGCTCTAGGGAGGAGTGACGCCCTTGAGGGGCTGAGGGTGGGGGGTGGCGCCGCGTCCTGTAGGGGGGGGGGGGGGTCACGCGGCCTCTGTGTGGGTGACTCAGCGCTCAAGTTCCTCATCCTTTTCACGCGACGCGGCTCAAGGCTGCTTTCATGTTGGGCACCACAGCTTTAAGGCAGCAAGGTCCTCGCGCACCAGACAACACTGCAGAGGAAGGCAGCCGCGCACCTGCAAGCACGTGCTATTTCCTTATAAAGTATAAGGTCATCACATGAAATGACGTGCTATTTCCCTATAAAGTATTAGGTCATCACATGAAATGACGTGCTATTTCCCTATAAAGTATAAGGTCATCACATGAAATGACGTGCTATTTCCCTATAAAGTATTAGGTCATCACATGAAATGACGTGCTATTTCCCTATAAAGTATTAGGTCATCACATGAATTGACGTGCTATTTCCCTATAAAGTATTAGGTCATCACATGAATTGACGTGCTATTTCCCTATAAAGTATTAGGTCATCACATGAATTGACGTGCTATTTCCCTATAAAGTATTAGGTCATCACATGAATTGACGTGCTATTTCCCTATAAAGTATTAGGTCATCACATGAATTGACGTACTATTTCCCTATAAAGTATTAAGTCATCACATGAAATGATATACAATCGTCCGTCCATAAATTAAAGTAAATGAAAATGAGTTGTATACGTTGCCAATATGACATTCGCGTGGCTGTGTCCTGTAACCAAGCTTTGTCGTCGTGTCCGTAAGTGGAAATGTGGCGTGGTCAGTATAATGGCGCAGGTTGTGGCGCAAACCCTCTAATGAATACCTAAGTCATTGCGCGTGTAATTAC
>JACEEZ010000143.1:927500-935000 GCA_016584305.1 Chionoecetes opilio | reverse complement strand
ACTATTTCTTAGGACGCGTCTTCTTTCCCCCGTGGTCCCCTTGTATTCTCCCCGCCTGGTGAATGTGTCTTCGATAGATAGATTCCCAACTATAGTCTTTTTTTTACGAGGTGAAAAATCCTGCCCCTTGCTGTTTACTGCCTGATATTTGATGCCAGGAGAAGGGAATACTACGCTTCTTCTTAAATTTCAGTTGTATTTTATCCTAGGTTACCATATTATCAGGTAAACATAGGCATAATTTTAAGCATGACACCTTAAGATAGAATGGAATTTTCGCCTCGTTAAAAAGAATAGACTGTAACCTGTGCCATTCACCTCACTTGTCTTATGAACACAGATGACTCCCATACCACGGGTTTTTTCTCTCTCCAATAATAAATAGTAGTATGACGAGTAATGATCTGTCTGCCTTACAAGGAAGGTTGATCTTGGCTTTATAAGGACCTTGACGTAAATTCTTTGATATTTTTATTGACTCGAAAGCTACAATAAGACATATCTAATCCTCATTAAGGAAGAATCATTATTAACCTCTTGAGACCCAGAACGTAATTTCCATCGTAATTTGGCTACTATTAGACGATTTTTCGTTAATATAAGCAATATTTTATAGATTTGACCTGTGTAGTATCCTTGTCGACTAACTAATTTCATATATTCAGTTACTTTTCGTGATTTTATGGCTCGACAACATACGATTTTTATAACCAAGGAAAGATCTGGGCGTGAAGGGGTTAAGTATGTTTGTTTGTGTCCTGACGGGAAGTCTGATGCCTGGAGGAGGAACAGCAGCGTTGTCGTTTTTTCCTGTTCTATCTTCTAATGGACAATAACAAATACATGCAAAAATCCGCCTGCCGCTTCGTTTATTTGACAATAGTCCATTTGTTAAGCCCCAAAAGCTGATGGAATTTTCATCTTGCAGTTAAGCTTTAATATAGAACCGGGGATTTATTTACTGTTACTCTTCACGTCTTTGGGGATTTATGTACTGTTACTGTTCACGTCTTTGGGGATTTATGTACTGTTACTGTTCACGTCTTTGGGGATTCATGTACTGTTACTGTTCACGTCTTTGGGGATTTATGTACTGTTACTGTTCACGTCTTTGGGGATGCATGTACTGTTACTGTTCACGTCTTTGGGGATTATGTACTGTTACTGTTCACGTCTTGGGGATTTATGTACTGTTACTGTTCACGTCTTTGGGGATTTATGTACTGTTACTGTTCACGTCTTTGGGGATTCATGTACTGTTACTGTTCACGTCTTTGGGGATTTATGTACTGTTACTGTTCACGTCTTTGGGGATTCATGTACTGTTACTGTTCACGTCTTTGGGGATTCATGTACTGTTACTGTTCACGTCTTTGGGGATTTATGTACTGTTACTGTTCACGTCTTTGGGGATTCATGTACTGTTACTGTTCACGTCTTTGGGGATTTATATACTGTTACTGTTCACGTCAGAGTCAGAGGGATGGCGCAGGGGTGTCTTGGCAGGGAGGAACATCATTGCAATCCTTCCACTATGTATACAAGTAATGCTGGAGATACAAAACACAACGTCATATAATTTCCTTGAAGACTCTCCTTGGCTGGCGTTACATTAAGTTAAGTGAATGTAACATAGCTCAGCAAGCGAGACACAACCTCCCTTTATGGCGATGTGAAGACGTCATATACAATTCCTTATTCAATACAATTCCTACTTCAATACATTCATACCTTTCAGTGTGTTGGAGTGTTTGGCTCAGCTGTCCGTGCTCTCCGTGACCGCAGCGCACCGTCAGAGGCAGCAGACCCGGTGTTCCCCCCGTCAGAGGCAGGTGGGAGGGGCGTGACGAGGGAGCACGGGTCTAAAACAATCCCGGCAGCACCTCAGCACCTCAGCCCTCTCCACACACCCTCCAAGCCTCACAGACACCCTCCACACACCCTCCAAGCCTCACAGACACCCTCCACACACCCTCCAAGCCTCACAGACACCCTCCACACACCCTCCAAGCCTCACAGACACCCTCCACACACCCTCCAAGCCTCACAGACACCCTCCACACACCCTCCAAGCCTCACACACACCCTCCAACCCTCACAGACACCCTCCACACACCCTCCAAGCCTCACAGACACCCTCCAAGCCTCACAGACACCCTCCAAGCCTCACAGACACCCTCCAAGCCTCACAGACACCCTCCAAGCCTCACAGACACCCTCCAAGCCTCACAGACACCCTCCAAGCCTCACAGACACCCTCCACACACCCTCCAAGCCTCACGGGTGGACGTTTTGCTGACACGCCCCGACCCAACAAAGGAAATACAGCGAAAAAGAAGTTTCGCCGCAAAGTTCTCCGCTATGCACCTCTCCGCTGGCTTACGAGGTCTCGTTATGTAAATTTAGGATGGCGGCATATAAATAATACAAGTGGGTGTCCCCGCGCCTCAGGGGTCACCCGGGGCCGCCTTATGGCATTACACACACGGTAAGTCCCCAGAGACGCCCCACGTGGCGACCCTGGGGACTTGTGTGTGTGTGTGTGTGTGTGTGTGTGTGTG
This sequence comes from Chionoecetes opilio, assembly GCA_016584305.1. Lineage (NCBI taxonomy): Eukaryota > Metazoa > Arthropoda > Malacostraca > Decapoda > Majidae > Chionoecetes > Chionoecetes opilio. The sequence continues at coordinate 932,439 of JACEEZ010000143.1, read as the reverse complement.
TGTGTGTTTGTGTGTGTGTGTGTGTGTTTGTGTGTGTGTGTGTGTGTGTGTGCTTATTAGAAAAGATGCCTGAATTTTTGATATTTATGGAAAAAAATTCAATCAGTGAGTTGGTCAAGGCAATGATGTGAGGCAGCTTAATGTAAGTAATATAACACACATGTGATGGCAGGCGTTGACACCCTGCTTGGGTGACAGACAAGTCACCTGCGGCACACAGGTCCTTCGCCACGCACTGCCTCGCTGGGGAACACTTTCTTCAAGTTGTTATGGTCTCAAGAGTGAACCTTACACTTTTCTATTACTGACTGATAAAGAAAAGACAAGACAAGTGTTCTCTCTCGCCAGAATGCTTGCAGTCCTCCACCATCCACAGCCTGGCAGATTGATCGCTTTCCTAACATATTTTTGGACAATATTTCAAACGCTTCATCAACAACGAATCATTGAAAGACAACTTGTGCCTCGCTCATACTTCATGAAGGTCAGGGCCAGTGGTGTGGCTCTGAGCAATATTTTTTCTAAAGTTTTATTGAACCTTTAAGGGTTTTTCTTTGTGTTCCAAGCAAATCTTCCAATGATTTCAAGAAAATAGGTATTAACTACCGAACTATCACCTCACGGAATATTTCAAGATTCATATTGCCACTGCAAGTAACCATAACCTTGGTACACACAGTGAAGATCGGCGAGCTGAGGGTTGTGTGGCGACGCTCCCTGGCCTGATCATTCATGGCTGCGGCTGCCCCGCCCCAGCCCCGCCCCGAGGCTGGCGTGCTGCGGCGGAGGGCGGGAGATCAGCGGTGCTCCCAGGCAGAGGCCGCAATATTGTCAGGGGCTTCAAGGCAGGAGCTCACCTGCTGAGCCGCTCACCGGGGAAACAAAGCATTATAATGCATTCCAGGAGAATATCTTATTTCCTGCCTGGCTACGTGGCTGAGGCCAGGCACCGCCTCGGCTTTGTGTGTGTGTCGGGGCCTTGGCGGCCTCGCCTCCCCCGGTGACTGCCTTCCTCCTTGCTGTGTACGTTATGAGTTACCGCCTGAACCGGTCTTCGTAAGGCCTTGTAGGCGCATGCTTTAGTATGGAGGGCAGCAGGTCGCGTCTGGACGTGTGGCGGCCCGGCGCGGCGGCCCGGCGCGGCGGCCGCCTCGCCGCAGGAATTGTTGGTGCGTATTTCGGACAAACTTTAGATGCATGAATGTTTTTCCTTCACAGTTCTGTCCGTGTGCTTTTAAATGAAACTTTTGGCTGTTCTGAATTTCTGGAAGCGAGCACCAGACCTGCTTTTATTTTGATGTATGTGAACGTGCTTTCCTTTTATTTAATTCGCCATTTAATCTCACGCGCGTATAAATTCACGTGCAACTTGCGCAGCGGCTTTTCCGGCGTCGGGAAGGAATTTGTAGGAAATGCATACCGTGACAGATGGTGCTCAGAGGCGCAATTGTTCCGCAATTCTAAAGGAATTATGTAAATAAATTATGTTAACCGTAAGTTGTTGCTACAATACTTGTTTATTCATTGTATATATATATATTATATATATAATATATATATATATACTATATATATATATATATATATATATATATATATATATATATATATTATATTATATATATATATATATATATATTTATATATATATATATATATTATATTTTTTTTTTTTTTCTCCAAATATGTCAGTGTTTCTCTTATATGTAAACATTACCTTGGTAAACCAAATCAGCATGGCCGGCTAGGGAGCTGAAAACTTAATATTCAATGCTGTGTTGTGACGGTGACAAGTTTTGGTGAGGAAAAGAAACAAAGAAAACTTCTTCCGCCAAGCCTGTGTGGCAAGACGTTGCAGGAACACTGCAGTGCCAGGCCACGACGCGCTGCCCATGCCCTGGGTGTGGGTCACGACGCACTGCCCATGCCCTGGTTGTGGGCCACGACGCGCTGCCCATGCCCTGGGTGTGGGTCACGACGCACTGCCCATGCCCTGGTTGTGGGCCACGACGCGCTGCCCATGCCCTGGGTGTGGGCCACGACGCACTGCCCATGCCCTGGGTGTGGGCCACGACGCGCTGCCCATGCCCTGGGTGTGGGCCACGAGGCGCTGCCCATGCCCTGGGTGTGGGCCACGACGCGCTGCCCATGCCCTGGGTGTGGGCCACGACGCGCTGCCATGCCCTGGGTGTGGGCCACGACGGCTGCCCATGCCCTGGGTGGGCCACGACGCGCTGCCCATGCCCTGTGTGGGCCACGACGCGCTGCCCATGCCCTGGGTGGGGCACGACGCGCTGCCCATGCCCTGGGTGTGGGCCACGACGCGCTGCCCATACCCTGGGTGGGCCACGACGCGCTGCCCATGCCCTGGGTGTGGGCCACGACGCGCTGCCCATGCCCTGTGTGGGCCACGACGCGCTGCCCATGCCCTGGGTGGGCCACGACGTGCTGCCCATGCCCTGGGTATGGGCCACGACGCGCTGCCCATGCCCTGTGTGGGCCACGACGCGCTGCCCATGCCCTGGGTGGGCCACGACGCGCTGCCCGTGCCCTGGGTGTGGGCCACGACGCGCTGCCTCATGTCCTGTGTGTGGGCCACGACGCGCTGCCCATGCCCTGTGTGTGGGCCACGACGCGCTGCCCATGCCCTGGGTGGGGCACGACGTGCGCGATGCAGGGCGTGCCAGGCAGTGCCAGAGAAGGCTGTGAGGGAGCCTGACTGGGAACAGTGCCGCAGAAACACAGGAGTGAGGCGTGAGTGTGCGCTTGTGTTGTGTCGCAACCCCGATGTGCGGCTCAGATTAGCTCATCTTACGTGACGGGGGAATGGCCAAGAGCAAGAAAAACCGCATGAAAGGCCTACTTGCTGCTATTCCCCATATACAAATATAAAATATTGTAATGAATAAAGAATCATCCCGTGAGCCGCAAGGTGCACACTACTGAAGGTGTTTTCCCGACCTGTGATGCTGCAGACCATGACGCGCTAAATATAGCTTGCAATCGTATAAATCACAGTAGCCAGGCAGGTGACATCATGGGTGATAGGCTTCTTGTCGCTATTGGCCTCGCGTTGTGTGAGTGTGTACAGACGGTTTGCTGCATCGCTGGAATAGAATAAAACAAAATTGGTAAGTAATAGACATAGTTACTAAGATTATTTTTTTTCGATGGAGTAATGTCTTTCACCAGCAGGACTGTAGTAGTGATGCAATCCTGTGTACTGCATATACGGTGTCCTGCACTTGTATATAGCAGTGGCCATTTTCTTCCAATTACGCTTTTCGTAATTCAGGAACGAAAACTTACAATATAGTGTGAAATCCTTTTCCTAAGTTTATTTTCCCCTCTAGATCTTTCTCATCCTTCTTCATTTGTCCGTCTTAGCACTTTTCTCTTTATTCCTGAGGAAAAATAAACTTTGTGTGACCAGAAACTCTGAAGGGAAACTTTGGCGGCGGAGATTTGGCGCCGAGTGAAGGGGATCAGCCGGGGGAGAGTGCAAAGTTTGTTGCTGTTCTCTAATGAGCGTCTTGTTAGTGGGATTTAATGCGTGACATCATTGGCTGGCCTCTTGGGGTGAAATGACCCACGTAATTAAGAGTTTGTGTCGTAATAACCATCATTAGCGAGAAACTTTATGCTGAATTTTTAAGTGGTGAAGCGTTTCGTGTGATTCGCTCGCTGCTAACTTTCTCTTGTAGTCTGTTTAATGTATGTTTTCTTGTTTCCAGGTACGTTTTGGGCCCATGGCGAGGCGTTGGTGCTCCCTCCTTGTGTCAGTAGCGTCAGACTCTTCCTGACCTTCGCCGCAGAGGACCAAGGTATCTACAACAAATATTTTCTAATACCTACTTTGTCTACTTTCTACCACTACTTTCTACTTTCTGTGTCTACTTACTACTACTACTACTACTACTACTACTACTACTACTACTACTACTACTACTACTACTACTACTACTACTACTTTCTACTTTCTGTGTCTACTTACTACTACTACTACTACTACTACTACTTTCTACTTTCTGTGTCTACTTACTACTACTACTACTACTACTACTACTACTTTATACTTTGTCTTTCTGGCTGCAGGCTACCACAAGCTTCGATCGTAGAAGGCTTTCTTCTTCTTCTTCTTCTTATTATTATTATTATTATTAGTATTATTAGTATTATTAGTATTAGTATTAGTATTAGTATTAGTATTAGTAATAGTAGTAGTAGTAGTAGTAACAATAGTAGTAGTAGTAGTAGTATCTTTTGACATTTTTATTTCTACATTGTGAGGACTGGCTGCGGGCAAAAAAAAAGTTGCAAAAAGCTCACTACAAGCTGCCACACACTATAAAGCCCACTACAAGCTGCCACACACTATAAAGCCCACTACAAGCTGCCACACACTATAAAGCCCACTACAAGCTGCCACACACTATAAAGCCCACTACAAGCTGCCACACACTATAAAGCTCACTACAAGCTGCCACACACTATAAAGCCCACTACAAGCTGCCACACACTATAAAGCCCACTACAAGCTGCCACACACTATAAGGCCCACTACAAGCTGCCACACACTATAAGGCCCACTACAAGCTGCCACACACTATAAGGCCCACTACAAGCTGCCACACACTATAAAGCCCACTACAAGCTGCCACACACTATAAAGCCCACTCACTACAAGCTGCCACACACTATAAAGCCCACTACAAGCTGCCACACACTATAAAGCCCACTCACTACAAGCTGCCACACACTATAAAGCAGACAGTAAGATATTTCCAAAAGGGGTGACTCGTATATTCTGAGTTTGTACGAGCTTTTTTTGTTTCTTTGTTCTTAGTTAATTTTTAGAGTAACTGGCTAGGGTAGAAACTTATTTTATAATTTCTTTGGAAGTTTTGGTGGTAGATATTCCCCCATTGGAGGTGGCAGA
>JACEEZ010000143.1:912500-920000 GCA_016584305.1 Chionoecetes opilio | reverse complement strand
GAATATTAAAGGGGAGTATTTCCTTTCCCTCGATGACTTACTGTTATTTATCCAACCTTCACTTTGTACACTCAGACATTAATCTAATAAGAATGGTAATGATGATAATAACTATAATGAAAATAATACAGTAATAATTATAGTAATAATAAAACTAATACTTATGATGATGCCGGCTAACAGTGTTGATAAAAGATAATGCGATGATAGTAGCGATGACGATGTTAACCCCTTGAGTACCAAAGCGTAATTTCCATTGTAATTTGGGTACCATAAGACGATTTTAATGAATATAAACAACATTTTATAGCTATAGATATGTTTAGTATCCTTGTCGACTAGCTAATTTGGTATATTAAGTTACTTTTTGTGATCTTATGGCTAACAACAGCCGATATTTGATAGCAAAGGAAAGATCTGAGCGTGAAGGGGTTAAGGCTAATAGTGATAACAACAATATTGATCTGTGTTATACCAGTTTTGATCAGGTTATTACGAGGGTGTTACAGAGATGTCAAGCTGGATGCATTAAATTAAGAGGCCAATTCATGTGATGCACTTAGCACTAAAGCAGCACGGCCGTAATAAGGCGATGAAGCGTGTACATTAGCTGCTTAATGACCTCCACTTAGGGTATTCGCGGCGGCCACCACTCCACACGGCCGGGCGGGGTGACAACAAGGCACAAACAACTGCGAGAGGCGAGGAATCCATCACTATAAGTCTTGTTTTCATGTCCTGTTGTTTATATTCCTGTATTTATTTACTTTTACATCATAAGGAACTGATCAGAGAAAAAAAGTCCTCTATAGCTGCCAGCCTCTACGTACAGTATAAAGCAGAGTGTAAGAGATTTTGAAAGTGATTGGTATTGATACTCCTGTTTTGAAGTAACAGTTGCTGCTGCTGCTACTACTACTGCTACATTTTATATTACTACTACTACTACTACTACTACTACTACTACTACTACTACTACTAACTACTACTACTACTACTACTACTACTACTACTACTACCACTACTCTTTTTATAACTACTACTACTACTACTACTACTACTACTACTACTACTACTACTACTACTACTACTACTACTCTTTTTATAACTACTACTACTACTACAACTACTACCACTACTACTACTACTACAACTACTACTACTACTACTACTACTACTACTACAACTACTACACTACTACTACTACTACAACTACTACTACCACTACTACTACTACTACTACTACTACTACTACTACCACCACTACTACTACTACTACTACTACTACTACTACTACTACTACTACTACTACTACTACTACTACTACTACTACTACTACTACTACTACTACTACTGTCACCACCACTACCACGCTCAACCCACATCCGAGAGGTCCTAAATGACATGGGTTCGATTCCTTGGTTGAACACAGACAATTAGGGCTTGTCAACATGTCCATATATTCTCCCTGAGTGACAATCCTGCTCCGTTTCTCCTCTTAACCCCTTCACGCCCAGATCTTTCCTTTGCTATACATTATCGTCTGTTAGCCATTAAGAAAAGTAACTTGATATACCAAATTAGATAGTGAACAAGGGTATTAAATAGGTCATATGTATAGAATATTACTTACATACATTAACCCCTTGAGACCCATAACGTAATTTCCATTGTAATTTGGGTACCATTAGACGATTTTTAGTGACTATAAGCAATATTTTGTAGATGTGACTTGTTTTGTATTTTTGTCCACTAACTAATTTGGTATATTCAGTTACTTTTCATAATTTTATAGCTCGACAACATACAATTTTTTATAGGCAAAGGAAAAATCTGGGCGTGAAGGGATTAATATGTCTAATGGTAGCCAAAATTACAATGGAAATTACGTTCTGGGCCTCAAGGGTTAGGCACTCGCCACTACCCTGATCAACCCTACACTGGCATTCCCTGATCATTTTCAAGGCGTAGGTTGAGGATGTAATTTATGACCCAAGTAAAGTAAAGTTTTGATCTAGTGTTGTGCTCATAACTCCTGCAAGTGGTTAAGTGGTAAGGGGTATGGAAATTTATGACTGGCAGACGAGCAATTAAGTTTTTTTTACATGGTTTATGATAGCACAGGGATGTATAGATATATTATTTTAGGTATAGACTTGCATTAGGTAGTATAAGTCTCCTATAGTAATTATCAACATGCTATATAGAGTACAGTTATAATAACTCTATCGTGTAATGAAGTTTTTTTACATGGTTTATGATAGCACTGGGAGGTATATATATATTATTATAGGTATATATTTACATTAGGTAATATAAGTCTCCTATAGTAATTATCAACATGCTATATAGAGTACAGTTATAATGCCTCTATCGTGTAATGAAGTTTTTTTACATGGTTTATGATAGCACAGGGAAGTATAGATATATTATTATAGGTATATATTTACATTAGGTAATATAAGTCTCCTATAGTAATTATTAATAGGCTATATAGAGTAGTTATAATCCCTCTATCGTGTAATAAGTTTTTTTACATGGTTTATGATAGCACTGGGAGGTATATATATATATATTATTATAGGTATATATTTACATTAGGTAATATAAGTCTCCTATAGTAATTATTAATAGGCTATATAATACAGTTATATTACCTCTATATCGTGTATTCAGTGCCATTAGTGATATATCTGCAGCCTAAATATTCAAGTCTTTGGTTAAAATGATGGCCAGTTTTATATTTTCATGACCAAACCATCAATAGATAGATAGATCGATAGATAGATCGATTTTTTATTGTCCACAAAAATGCATTAACGGAAATTACATAATATATTAGATCACTCATGGACCAGAAATTTTCCCTAATCAGTAATTAACAAAAGTATCAAGTGTCTATAAAAAATATTATATGGGAAACGTTGTGGCGCCTTAGTATTATTTTCACATTAAAATTATACTTCCATGTAATAGAGATGTCCTTTCCTATCATCTCAATCTAAAAATTCAACAACACTACTAAAAGAAAAAAAATCAAAACTAACAAGGCATTTAACCCCTTGAGACCCAGAGCGTAATTTCCATTGTAATTTGGGTACTATTAGACGATTTTCAGTGAATATAAGCAATGTTATATAGATATGACCTGTTTAGTATCCTTGTCAACCAACTAATTTGGTATATTCAGTTACTTTTCGTAAATTCATAGCTAACAACATACATTTTTTTATAGTAAAGGAAAGAACTTGGCGCGAATGGGTTAAGATACATAACATAAGATCACATTATCACCAATACACACAGGCAGACAGAAGTACACGGGAGGTCGGCACACCCCTGCATGCAGTACTATGCAGGGTGAATAGAACATGAGTAACAAACACACACTTGATGAACATTGGCTCACGTGTATTATTCAGAGTGGCAGGCAAGGCATTGAATAGTGTATGGCTGTTGTGAGGGTGGGTAGGGGGGGGGGGAGAGAGAGAGAGAGAGAGAGAGAGAGAGAGAGAGAGAGAGAGAGAGAGAGAGAGAGAGAGAGTACTGTCTCACTACTACTATTGCTACTACTACTACTACTTCTACTACTACTACTACTACTACTACTACTACGACTACTACTACTACTACTACTACTACTACTACTACTACTACTACTACTACTACTACTACTACTACTACTACTACTACTACTACTACTACTACTACTACTACTACTACCACCACTGCTACTACTAGTACTACACACACATTTATTTCTAACCAGTAATTGCAAAACCTAACAAGGGAAAATATTTAGTGTGATAAACGTATTTCCCATGATGAGAAATTTCCCTTTGGCAATTTTTAACCTATAGTAATTAATACAAAGAGAAGGTGACCCACACCCCACCACACACACACACACACACACACACACACAACACACACACACACACACACACCACACACCACACACCACACACACACAACACAACACACACACCACACACCCACACACACACACACCCACACCACACCACACACCACACACACCACACCACACACACACACACACACACACACACACACACACGCACGCACGACACACACACACACACACACACACACACACACACACACACACACACACCACACACACACACACACACACACACACACACACACACACAACACACACACACCTTGTTTCGGAGGACAGACCCGATAATGAAAGAGCGTAATGTGATGATATAATGGAAATTGGTCATTTTACTTAATGGCTTTGTTTGTACAGAAGGCAGGGCGGCAGGGGTTGGCAGGGAGGTAGGGGCGTGTGTGTGGCCTGGCAGGGAGGCAGGTGCGTGTGTGTGTGGCCTGGCAGGGGTTGACAGGGAGGCAGGGGCTTGTGTGTATGGCCTGGCAGGGGTTGGCAGGGAGGCAAGGGCGTGCGTTGGTGCCTGGCAGGGGTTGGCAGGGAGGCAGGGGCGTGTGTGTATGGCCTGGCAGGGGTTGGCAGGGAGGCAGGGGCGTGCGTGGGTGCCTGGCAGGGGTTGGCAGGGAGGCAGGGGCGTGTGTGGGTGCCTGGCAGGGGTTGGCAGGGAGGCAGGGAGGGAAAAGCCCAGAAGCCTCTTGCGACAAGTTTGTGCCGAAGAAAGGAGAGAGAGAGAGAGAGAGAGAGAGAGAGAGAGAGAGAGAGAGAGAGAGAGAGAGAGAGAGAGAGAGAGAGAGAGAGAGAGAGAGAGAGAGAGAGGTTTGGGGGAAAGATGGAAGAGCTGTGAGGACGGTGAACGAGGTGTGTGTGTGTGTGTGTGTGTGTGTGTGTGTGTGTGTGTGTGTGTGTATATATGTGTGTGTGTTGTGTGTGTGTGTGTGTGTGTGTGTGTGTGTGTGTGTGTGTGTTTCTTATTGACGTACATTTGTAATAAATTTTTTTATGCAGTTAAAAAATAATGACCTATATAATCTGTATATTATTTTTGTGGTGAAGGCGAAGGGTAGTAAGTAAAGCAGGACACCTTGCTATGTGTTTTAGCTTCAGTGTTTTCCTATGCAGTAACCTACTTCAGAAATACGAGCGAGTCTCTTTGGCGGAGATATTTCACTTGGGATTTACGGGTTAGTGCGGCACCTGGCAGAGGACACGTGGATTTACCGGCTGTTTTGGGTGGCAGCGTCGGGGATTTATGATAATGAAATGCTCCAGCGTGTTGCCCGACCCTTTAGGGATACTTTCTTGCTGCTGGTTTTGTCATTTTTTGGGTGTGGACATTTTTCTCACACAAAAGTCAAATAAAACGTGTTATGTGTTAACTTCCTCAGTGATCTAAATATAAATGAACTAAACAAAACCATACCAATAGTAATAGCGATACATACATACATATATTTAACTCCCAAGTCAAAAATAAATAGTGATACTTCCATTTTCTTGTCTCTTTAGGGGGAAAAAACTTGCATTACACGTATACCCTCGTGTGTATAAATCAAAGATCTAAATACTAATTACCTAAACAAAATCATGTCAATAATTATAGAGATTCATGCATACACATATATATAATTCTTAAGTAAAAAATATAGAGATACTTACCTTTTCTTCTCTCTTTAACCCCTTGAGACCCAGAACATAATTTCCATTGTGATTTGGGTACCATTAGACGATTTTTAGTGACTATAAGCAATATTTTAATAGATATGACCTGTTTAGTATCCTCTCCACTAACTAATTTGGTATATTAAGTTAGTTTTCGTAATTTTATGGCTCGACAACAGACACTTTTTTTATAGCAAAGAAAAGATCTGGGCGTGAAAGGGTTAAGGTGATAAAACCATGTATTATATCACTCGTGTGTATAAATCACCGCTTAACAATGGCATAAAGCTGCTGCCTGTGTGTTTTGATGACAGAGGCAGGGTAATGTTTCCACCTTATATATTATCCTTACTTATCACCGCCTTATATTTATGATCTGTTATCTATAAGGGGATTCACAGAGGTAATGCACGCCGAGCACGTCTTGTGACCGCGTGGGGTGGGCTCTCTCTTATGCCACACTTCGTAAGGGGAAAACTATGGTGTTTGAAAGAAGGGTTTGATTGTGGTGTTTTGATATCATTAATACTATTGCTACTACTACTACTACTACTACTACTACTACTACTACTACTACTACTACTACTATACTACTACTACTACTACTACTACTACTACTATTACTATTACTATTTCACACCACAACACTACCACTACTACTATTATAACAACACAACAACTACTGCTACTACTACTACTACTACTACTACTACTACTACTACTACTACTACTACTACTACTACTACTACTACTATTACTATTACTATTACTATTTCTACTACCACTACCACTACCACTACTACTATTATAACAACAACAACAACTACTGCTACTACTACTACTACTACTACTACTACTACTACTACTACTACTACTACTACTACTACTACTACTACTACTACTACTACTACTACTACTACTACTACTACTACTACTACTACTATTACTATTGCTATTACTATTACTACTACCACTACCACTACCACTACTACTATTATAACAACAACAACAACAACTACTACTACTACTACTACTACTACTACTACTACTACTACTACTACTACTTACTACTACCACTACTACTACTACTACTACTACTACTACTACTACTACTACCACTACCACTACCACTACTACTATTATAACAACAACAACAACAACTACTACTACTACTACTACTACTACTACTACTACTACTACTACTACTACTACTACTACTACCACTACCACTACTACTACTACTATTACAACAACAACAACAACAACTACTACTACTACTACTACTACTACTACTGCTACTACTACTACCAATGATAATGGTAATAATAAGGACAATAATGACAATAATAGTAATAATAATAGTAATAGCAAAAGCAGTAGTGATAATGATACTAATAAGAATGTGCAAATTTGACTAGACTTGTTATTAACTTGCCTAGAAGTTATTCATAGGAAAACGAAATGACGATGCAATACCAATGAAAGGAGTCAAGGAAGGAGCCAAGGAAAGGAAGGAAGGAAGGAAGGAGAGGAGTGGAGAGGCCTGTGTGAAAGGAAGGAAGGAAGGAAGGAGAGGAGTGGAGAGGCCTGTGTGAAAGAAAGGAAGGAAGGAAGGAAGGAGAGGAGTGGAGAGGCCTGTGTGAAAGGAAGGAAGGAAGGAAGGAAGGAGGTGGAAGATGGCCTGTGTGAAAGGAAAGGAAGGAAGGAAGGAAGGAGAGGAGAGGCCTGTGTGAAAGAAAGGAAGGAAGGAAGGAAGGAGAGGAGTGGAGAGGCCTGTGTGAAAGGAAGGAAGGAAGGAAGGAGAGGAGTGGAGAGGCCTGTGTGAAAGAAAGGAAGGAAGGAAGGAGAGGAGTGGAGAGGCCTATGTGAAAGAAAGGAAGGAAGGAAGGAAGAATTGAGGACTGAAGGGAAGGAGATAAAGT
>JACEEZ010000143.1:880000-900000 GCA_016584305.1 Chionoecetes opilio | reverse complement strand
CGGGTTTTAAAATCATTACTAATGATGACACCTAAATCCTTTTCCTGCTGTACTTCAGTTAACGATTTATTTTGCATTTGATAGTTATATTTGAGGTTATCGTTGCCTATATGCATTACTTTACATATATCGGAATTTAATTTTAATAGCCATTTATCACTCCAATCTGATAGTTTGTCGAGATCACGTTGTAAGAGTTCGCAGTTTTCTCTAGTATATGCTTTACCACCTAATTTGGTGTCATCAGCTAATTTCGATATTTTAGATACAAGTCCGCAGTCCAGATCATTGATATATATCAGAAAAAGAGTAGGACCCAAGACCGAGCCCTGAGGCACCCCACTAGTAACATCTAACCAATCAGATGCCTCGCCATTTATTACTACCCGTTGTTTACGATTTGAAAGCCAATCGCCAATCCATGAACATAACTGCTCTCCTAAGCCATGTGCCCTTAGCTTGGTCAAAAGTCGCTTATGGGGAACTGTATCGAAGGCTTTCTGAAAATCAAGGTATATTATATCCGAGGGAATTTTAGCGTCCCAGTTTGAATAAATGACATTGAAAAAATCAAGTAGGTTTGTTAAGCAGGATCTCTTATTTCGGAAACCATGCTGGGAGTTTAATATTAAGTTATTTTCATCGAGATAAGACACTATTTTATCCCGCAATATTTTCTCAAATAGTTTAACAATCACAGACGTTGGACTAATTGGGCGATGATTATTTGTGAGGCTCTTACTCCCTTTCTTGAATATCGGTGTCACATTAGCTAATTTCCACATACTTGGAACATTTTTGTCCATTAGCGATTTATTGAAAATAATCTTTAATGGGAGCGAAAGTTGACTGTGACATTCGCGAAGTAATCGCAGCGAGATTTCGTCCACCCCCACGGATTTTGCTGGGTCAGGTTTCTGCAAATACTTTGATATTTCGTCTACCGTTATCTCTCCTATTACCAATCTATCACTTTCGGGTCCCGCAGGAGGAGGAGGAGGAGGAGGAGGAGGAGGAGGAGGAGGAGGAGGAGATGAAAAAAAATCCAATGGAGATTAAACAAACCATAACAGCGTGATAAAAAGAGTAAAAAAAGAGGTACGAGGAACAAAGAGAGAAAGAATACTTGGAAGTGAGGAGAAAGAGAGAGTAGGTGGAGGGAAAAGAAGAGAAAGAGAGAGTAGGTGGAGGGAAAAAAAGAGGAAAGAGAGAGTAGGAGGAGGGAAAAGAAGAGAAAGAGAGAGTAGGAGGAGGAAAAAGAAGAGAAAGAGAGAGTAGGAAAAGGAAAGAGAAGACGTAGAATAAGGTATTGAAGGGGGCGAGGCAGTACAGGTGAGGCCACGAGAGGCAGATGACGCACATGGTGGCATCTCAGGTGGGGACTGAGAAGGATTACCTGAATGGCAGGAAGAACGCGGTAGCCGAGCCATAAAGGGAAGGGAGAGGAGATAGAGAATATGATACAGAGCAAAACTTGAGCCGAGTGGAGGTGGCTCAAGGGAGGACAAGGAAAAGAAAGGCTAGATATTATAAAAAAGGAAGTAGACTAGACAAAATGTAAGCGTGGATAAATGTGGTTCAGAAGAATGCAAAAAAGGAGAGGTTAGATATTACAAAAAAATGTGGAAAGGCAAAATATAAGTGTGGATAAGCGTGGATAAGTGTGGCTCTGAGGAATACAATAAAAAGTAAGCTTGAATATTACAAAAAAAGTGGAGAGGACTAAAGATAAGCGTGGATAAGTGTGACTGAAGAATAACAATACAAAAGTAAGCTTGAAAAAAAAAATTGACAATAAGACAAAAGATAAACGTGTATAAAACAAAAAAGAGGCTCTGAAAAAAAAAGTTTATATGTGAAAATTGAAGTTCCGGGAGTAGTTTTCAGGACAACATGATAAAAAAACACTTGTTTTTTTTTAACGTATACAAGGTCTGTATATTTTTGCTAGCTCCATAACTGCCTCCCAACGACTTAATCCCATTTAGGCGAACTTGTATTTTCTGGAGTGTTTTTTTTCCTGTGATTCACAAAAACGTTCACTTTTGTACAGGAAGGAAACAGCAGTACGTCTTGACTCTTTACAAGGGTTGATAGGGTGTGTGTATTCATCTAGTTGTATTCATCTAGTTGTATTTTACAGGGCCAGAGCACGCTCGTATGGCCCCGTCTCCATATCAACATTTTTATCATTCATCCTTAGTGCTTAGTGTTGGGGGAAGCCACCACCCCGGGAAGCAGGTCACAAACTCCCGGCTAACACCCGGTACCCATTCACTGCTGGGTGGACAGGGGCTCGGGTTTTAAGGAAACAACCCATCTGTTTCCGCTCCGCCCGGGGATCGAACCCGGGACTTCTCGGTTGTGAACCGAGCGTGCTTCCCCTACACTACGGAGTACCCTCCTGTGTGTGTGTGTGTGTGTGTGTGTGTGTGTGTGTGTGTGTGTGTGTGTGTGTGTGTGTGTGTGTGGTAGGGGCGCTTGTATGATTTTTCTTTAAGAGGAGCAAAAGAGGGGAGAGGAAAGATGGGTAGGAGGAAAGTTTTGTAGGAAAATGAAGGGAAGGAGTGGAGGTGAGGGGAGGATGAGGCGGCGTGAGGCCTGGCGGGTGGGAGTAGAATTTTGGTGATGAGAAAAAAGCTGCAGTGTTGGTGAAATAAGGGAGTGGATGCTTGAATGGTGATGAAAGGAATTTGTTATAAGTAAGTGGGCATAAAACTGTCAGTGAAAGGACACACACACACACACACACACACACACACACACACTCACACACACACACACACACACACACACACACATCATACTCACACACACACACACACACACACACACACACACACACTGTATACATTTTCAAGTAAGTCCAATATTGCTTTTTATCCAGGGACTGTGTGTGTGTGTGTGTGTGTGTGTGTGTGTGTGTGTGTGTGTGTGTGTGTTCAACTACCCAGGTATTTAAGGGACAGACGTGAGTGCCTTACCTTCTTTGTAACAAAATGTAAACAGGTAAAAATATTCAGGTAAGATAATTTTCCCATATTCCCAAGTTGAAAAAAATATAGAGTTATGCATCCTCAGCGTAAACGTTTGGGCAACATGACATGAGTGAACGTTTTTGTAGCCGCGTGCAACCTCAGTCAAGGCAAGAACACTATACAGATCACGTCAAGCAAAAATCAATGCAATTCTTTTCTTTTAGCAATATCGAAAAAAAATGCAGGATATGTGAGAGGGCAGGAAGAGAGAGGCAAGAAAAATATCAGTTGAGGGATGAAGGAATAAAGGAGAAAGGAGGAAGAAAAAGTTTGGTAGCTTGGGTGAGGGAGGTGAGGGGGATGGAGGAAGGCAGGAGGGAAGGGTTAGGGCGGAGGAAAGAATGGTTAGGGAGAAGAAGGGAGGAAGGAGGGAAGGGGGAGGGAAGGGAGGGGCAGAGACGTAAGGGAAAAAAGGGAGGCAGGACTAGATGGAGGAGAGAGTCTGGCCGATATCTTGATGGCGGGAGGACGTAAATAACACTGGAGGAGGAGGAGGAGGAGGAGGAGGAGGAGGAGGAGGAGGAGGAGGAGGGGCAAGTATGGGGGGACAAGTAGGGGGGCGGCCTGTCTCCTCTCAAGCCTCTCAGAACCCAAGGAACCAAAGTGTAATTATTCATCAAACAAGATATCCATTCGGCCTCAAGTACAGCGTTTGTTTCTTCTCGTGTTTACATCTGCCTCGTATTTCATGTTCCTCCCTATCAACCTTACTTTTGCTTCTCCTTTCTTTCTTCCCTCTTCCTAACATGCCTCCAGTTTTCCTCTGGCTTTACTGTGGTCTCCTTCCTTATTTCTTGCTAATTCCCATTCCTTTACCTGCCAGCTACCTCTCTCCTTCATTTGTTCTCCCTCCCTTGCTCCTCCTTCATTCCCACTTTCTACGCTGCTTACAGATTCCTTTCTCTTCATGCTGTGTTTCTCTATGTCTCCCTTCCTATGCTGTCTCTTTATTCAATGTTCATCCCTGTCCCGTCTGTTCCACCCTTCTCAGTCTGTACAGCCATCCCTTACACCTTCACGCACCTGCTTACCTCGCTACCTCTCCCTGGTCTCTCTCCTCATCACAGCAGAAAGCTACAAGAGGTCATCACGTCTCGGTAGTTATTCCTGGAGCTTTGCAGGAACTTGGTATCAAACTCCCTCTGGTGTAAATCTCTAGAAATCATCAATAGGCCTCGGTGTCTGACGTGGGCTGAGCGATATTACTGTCTGGCGTAAGCATGGTTGGGCGGAGAGGGAGAAAAAAGAAGCTCGGTAATAGTAGGGAGGGCGGCCAGAGTGCATCGTAATTTTAATCTAGTTTCGAAGTTTGCTTATGATGGAGGTGTGTCGGAATCTAATTAAAACTTTCCAGCACGCCTCAGCCCCTCCCCCCCCCCCCCGCCGATGTATTTATTCCCTTCCCAGCCCCGCCGCTGCAGGCACCTTGATGTGCCAATATGGGTCACCCCCCCGCCCCGCCCCCCCATCACGGTGAACGAGATTGCTCCTCTCAAGTGTTTCGCCAAACTTCTTCCCAATGATTGTCCAGCGTCCCGCCAAGAGCGTCGCTAATTGAAGGCGGCCAACGAGTGCAATGCTGGAGTGTCTGTAGGGGCGCGGGTGTGCGGGGCCGGGGCTGCACGGGGCGGGGGATTGGGTTAAGGCGACGCCCCGCACCAGAGCTGGGGCTGCACGGGGCGGGGGATTGGGTTAAGGCGAGGCCCCGCACCAGGGCCGGGGCTGCACGGGGCGGGGATTGGGTTCAGGCGAGGCCCCGCACCAGGGCCGGGGCTGCACGGGGCGGGGGATTGGGTTCAGGCGAGGCCCGCACCAGGGCACGTGGCGAGGGATTGGGTTCAGGCGAGGCCCCGCGCCAGGGCCGGGGCTGCACGGGGCGGGGGATTGGGTTAAGGCGAGGCCCCGCACCAGGCCGGGGCTGCACGGGGCGGAGGATTGGGTTAAGGCGAGGCCCCGCACCAGGGCACGTGGCGAGGGATTGGGTTCAGGCGAGGCCCCGCGCCAGGGCCGGGGCTGCACGGGGCGGGGGATTGGGTTCAGGCGAGGCCCGCACCAGGGCACGTGGCGAGGGATTGGGTTCAGGCGAGGCGCCCACGCGCACCAGGGGTTGGGCTGCACGGAGTGCGGGGATTGGGTTAAGGCAAGGCCCCGCACCAGGGCTGGGGCTGCACGGGGCGGAGGATTGGGTTAAGGCGAGGCCCCGCGCCAGAACGATTCCTCCACCAGTCCTCGTTACGAGTAATTAGGTTTACGATGTGGAGGTGAGATGCCCCGGGTGGGTCGCGGCCACCACGCAGCTTTAGTGAAATACGGTTGGCAATAACCGTAGAATTTAATATAGGTAACTCGCCCCATCCCTTCCTTTGTTTTTTATCTTTTATCTGATGGAGTTGATGGGAGCATCGTAGTTAATGAAGAATAATGTTTTATTTGTGAGCCGCTCGTTTGCAGCTTGAGGGGCAAGACAGTGCCGCTGCGTCAGGTGGGATGGGCGTCCGTGCCGAGGGTTTGCCGCGCCGCGCCGCCCTCACGCCCACACGCCCTCACGCCCACACGCCCACACGCCCTCAGGCCCACACGCCCACACGCCCACACCGCGCCGCGCTGCCCTCACGCCCACTCTATAACAATAGCAGGTTTTTACGCCAACTCTCTGGAATGTATCTGATTTTTTCATCATGAAACTCGTAGTTTTAAAATATGGGCGTGAGTTTGCCGGTGCATTTGCCTCAAGTTATAGGCGCGTGTTCGGTGTTTTATTTCATTTTACTTTGGCAGCTCGCAATATTCAGAGTCGTGGCGCGTGATGGCCGCCGCCCCGTGAATATTGCAGGAATTATGGCTTAGAGGCAAAAACAATTATCGTTAATCGTCAAAATGATGAGCGTCATTTCATAAATCACATTTTTCGTGACAGTTTTGGCGTAAGTGTGAAATATAAACCCATAGAACTGTTGGCACGGAACGCCTCAATGCCTGTCACGATAAAGAAAACGTGTCATTAATTTAACTTGAAATCCCGTCATCATTTTTTATTGCGTTGCCGTAAAAACCACGACTGAAATAGCGTCACGAAATTGTAATGATGCAATTACTTAATTTCATTCACCACTGATTCTGAAAAAAAATACACGCTAGTACAAAATTTCGAAGTTTTAATCTGGATAACGAGCACAAGAAAATGTCATTGATGCTTTGCAGTGGTAATGAGTCTGTAGAATATTTGATGAACACATTTACCGTATGAAATAGAGCTACTAATGTGATCAATACCATGGTCCTCGTGTTCTTGTATAAACAGCACTTCATGCATTTCGACGTGAGTAACAAGAACTAGAGTGGCGTTAAGGCGTCGCTAAGTGGAGAAAACAAGGGTCGCCGCAGCCAGGCCGGAGGGGAGTGCGACGGTACACGAGTGGCGGGAGTGTCCAGGGGGCACATTCCGAGACGCTAACGTCCATGCTTAACAACTTAGCAACTGTCATCAGCTGTTTTGGTATTACGCGGGGAGATTGATGACGTACCAGTGGACGTTAAGTTGTTAAAACAAGGCAACTGCCTATAGGGTGGTGTTGAGGACGCAACATACATAAAAATACTCATAAATTGAGTATATATGATGTTTTCTGACTCAAGAACTGAACAAGGCAAGTATACAAACGAAATTAGGCCATATAACAAACCCAGCCGCTTGTGGTGATATTGTTTTGGGGTGATGGGACAAGAGTGGTGAGTGGCGGCATCTCACTCGCGCGGGTAGCGACTAGCTATGCCAGACACCACCACGCACGGCTCCGTGGCAGACTGAAGGTATGTGTCTTGCCACTTTTACTTGTTTAAAACCCGAGCCCTTGTCCACCCAGCAGTGAATGGGTACCGGGTGTTAGCCGGGGGTTTGTGACCCGCCTCCCGTGGAGGTGGCTTCCCCCAACACTAAAGGAAGGCGAGCTACGAATAGATATCAAGCGAAAAAGATCACAAGAAGAAGAAGAAGAGCGCCCTATTACTCTGAAGGAATAATTAATAGCTAGAATACAAGGAAGTACAAGCCACTGGCGTGTTACCCGCGTGTATGTGGAGGTAGAAACAAGTATTGAAGCGACGGAGGTGACACAGGGGATGAAAGAATGATGGAATAAGCTAGAAAATAGAAATAAGTACAACGACCTTGAAAATGCAGGCCGCGGCTGCTGCCTTGTGATTGGCTGACACGTTTGAGACACAATCTGATTGGCTGGCACGTTTGTTTTTACACAATTGTGATTAGCTGGCGAGGCTGTGACGTCATTGTAGTCGCTCAGCCAATCAGCTATCAGCGACCATGTATACCGCCACTGCCATGTCTCGTACCGAAATACCCACTAGCGCCGGGGTGTAGAAATAGAGGGATGTTGTTGAGCGAACAACCGTGGCCTTTAACTCTCTCAGAATGTCTGCCCAGGTGAATAGTGAATGACAGGCGGTGTGTGTTGCAAGGGCAGCGTGTGTTGCAAGGGAGGCGTGTGTTGCAAGGGAAGCGTGTGTTGCATGGAAGTGTGTGTTGCAAGGGAAGCGTGTGTTGCATGGGAGGCGTGTGTTGCAAGGGAAGCGTGTGTTGCATGGGAGGCGTGTGTTGCAAGGGAGGCGTGTGTTGCAGGAGAGGCGTGTGTTGCAAGAGAGGCGTGTGTTGCAAGGGAGGCGTGTGTTGCAAGGGAGGTGTGTTGCATGGGAGGCGTGTGTTGCAAGGGAGGCGTGTGTTGCAAGGGAGGCGTGTGTTGCAAGGGAGGCGTGTGTTGCAAGGGAGGCGTGTGTTGCAAGGGAGGCGTGTGTTGCAAGGGAGGCGTGTGTTGCAAGGGAGGCGTGTGTTGCAAGGGCAGCGTGTGTTGCAAGGGCAGCGTGTGTTGCAAGGGAGCGTGTGTTGCAGGGAGGCGTGTGTTGCAAGGGCAGCGTGTGTTGCAAGGGAGGCGTGTGTTGCAAGGGAGGCGTGTGTTGCAAGGGAGGCGTGTGTTGCAAGGGAGGCGTGTGTTGCAAGGGAGGCGTGTGTTGCAAGGCAGCGTGTGTTGCAGGGAGGCGTGTGTTGCAAGGGAGGCGTGTGTTGCAAGGAGGCGTGTGTTGCAAGGGAGGCGTGTGTTGCAAGGGAGGCGTGTGTTGCAAGGGCAGCGTGTGTTGCAAGGGAGGCGTGTGTTGCAAGGGAGGCGTGTGTTGCAAGGGAGGCGTGTGTTGCAAGGGAGGCGTGTGTTGCAAGGGAGGCGTGTGTTGCAAGGGAGGCGTGTGTTGCAAGGGAGGCGTGTGTTGCAGGGAGGCGTGTGTTGCAAGGGAGCGTGTGTTGCAAGGGAGCGGTGTTGCAGGAGGCGTGGTTGCAAGGGAGGGTGTGGCAAGGCAGCGTGTGTTGCAAGGAAGCGGTGTTGCAAGGGCAGCGTTGTGTTGACAAGGAGGGTGCAAGGAGGCGTATGTTGAAAGGAGTCAAGAATTCAGCCAGTAATAACACGACACAGTAAGGGTGAATAAAAACATGAAAAATAGCAGTATAGGAAACGAGACTATAAGTACGTACGTAAGATAAAAACGAAAGATAAGAGACTTGTTGTGTATCTCTCGACCCTCCAGGTAACGGATGTGTTGGAGTGAGAGAGCAGTGAGGGAGGGGAGAGATGGAGGGAGGGAGAGCGAGAGAGTAGTGAGGGAGGGAAGAGAGGCAGTTAGGGAGGGAAGAGAGGGAGGAAGAGAGAGCGAGAGAATAGTGAGGGAGGGAAGAGAGGGAGGGAGAGCGAGAGAGTAGTGAGGGTGGGAAGAGAGGCAGTTAGGGAGGGTTGGAAGAGAGGGAGGTCGAGGGGACAGTCAGGGCGGGAAAAAGGGCAGGGGGGGATGAGAAAGAGAGGCAGGAGAGAGTACGCGATGACTGACATACGGTTAAAGGAAACGCGAGGAAACACTTGAAAACCTGACTGGTAAAAGTGAAACAAATGTAAGTGGAGAAAAGGCCAGATATATAAGTGGAAAGAGGACCAGATAGGTAAGTGGAAAGAGGCCGATATCAATAAGTGGTAAGAGGTTCAAATATGTGGAAAGAGGACTAGATAAGTAAGTAAAAAGAGGCCTATTGAAGTACGTGTATATAGGCCGAGAATAAATATTTGGTAAGAGGTTCAAATAAGTGGAAAAGGGACCATAAAAGTCAATGGAAAGAGGATAAGACAGGGAGGTAAATGGTATATTTTGTTGAATGTATTTTAGCTTCATTGCATGGAGGTATTTCATGAGGAGAAAAAGTGGCAATAATACCATCACGTTGAAAAGAAAGTGGTTATACTGTCATCTTTTTCTTTCTTTGTCTCGTTGGATTGTGGTTTTTCAGACATATCCCTTCCCCCAGTCTCTCTCTCTCTCTCTTCCTCTCTCTCTTCTCTCTCTCTCCTCTCTCTCTCTCCTTCTCTCTCTCTCTCTCCTCTCTCTCTCTCTCTCTTCTCTCTCTCTCTCTCTCTCTCTCTCTCTCTCTCTCTCCTCTCTCTCTCTCTCTCTCTCTCTCTCTCCTTCTCTCTCTCTCTCTCTCTCTCTCTCTCTCTCTCTCTCTCAGACCTTTGAACTGATTGCCAGGGGCGTCAGTGAGCGATGCAAAAGGGACGAGCACGACGGGGAGGAAAGATTGGCACAGAAAATGTAGAGAAAAGAGAAAGAAAATCAAGGAGGAAAATAAAAGAGACGAATAGCAGTATGGGAGGAGAGAAATGGACACAGAAACGTCGTGAATCAGTGAAATCGGAGAGAAAGACATGAAATGAACTAACAATGTGACGTGAACAAGGGGAGGAAGGGAACCATAACACATAATTTATAGTCTTACATAGGGTACTGAAAAAGGAATCTATGGAGTAAGAACTTTGAAGTATCTAAAAAGCAGGGAAGTGAAGGGAGAAACGCACATTAAGAGGTCATATACGGTATGTGGGATGCCAAATGAGTGTCTGGTGAATGGCTGGAGGGAAAGGTTGTGGCCTGGCATAGTAAAGCACAGACCGGGAACTAAATGGTTTGCTGACAGGAAAAGGGAATGAGACTAAGATATGTAAAAAGAAGGAGCATTGTTGTCTTCTGAGGGAAATAAAGAAATGTTTCAGGGTTTTTCAAAGAGACCTCAGATAGTTACACCCTGTGGCAATTTTTTTTTTTTTTTTTACATCACAAAGGACTGGCCAAGAGCAAAAATATAAATAAATAACAAAAAGCCTACTTTATTGCCAGTCCCTATAAAGAAGACAGTAAGTAAGATACTATAGAAAGGGGGGCTGGGCCAATTTAGTTCGGAAAGTATTAGAAATCAGGTGAATACTCGTTGCCGCTATGTAGAAAGGTAAAAGGTGATGTTAGTGTAAAATTAGTGTTGATATAAAGTTATGATAGAAGCGAGACACCAGACAGGTTTTTCAAGTCAAGCGTCGTATGGATGGGAGAATGACGGAAAGAGGAAACGACCTGCGATGCATGTCTCCTTTTCCTCTTCCTCCATACCTCCTCCACCTCCCTTCCTCCATACCTCCTACACCTCCCTTCCTCCATACCCTCCTCCACCTCCCTTCCTCCATACCTCCTACACCTCCCTTCCTCCATACCTCCTCCCACCTCCCTTCCTCCATACCTCCTACACCTCCCTTCCTCCATACCTCCTCCTCCACCTCCCTTCCTCCATACCTCCTACACCTCCCTTCCTCCATACCTCCTGCCACCTCCCTTCCTCCATACCTCCTACACCTCCCTTCCTCCATACTCTCCTCCACCTCCCTTCCTCCATACTCCTCCTCCACCTCCCTTCCTCCATACCTCCTACACCTCCCTTCCTCCATACCTCCTACACCTCCCTTCCTCCTCCTCCTCCTCCACCTCCCTTCCTCCTCCCTCCTCCACCTCCCTTCCTCCTTCCTCCTCCATCCTCCACCTCCCTCCATCCTCCTCCTCCACCTCCCTTCCTCCATACCTCCTCCACCTCCCTTCCTCCATACCTCCTCACCTCCCTTCCTCCATACCTCCTCCACCTCCCTTCCTCCATACCTCCTACACCTCCCTTCCTCCATACCTCCTCCACCTCCCTTCCTCCATACCTCCTCCACCTCCCTTCCTCCATATCCTCCTCCACTCCCTTCCTCCATACCTCCTCCTCCACCTCCCTTCCTCCATACCTCCTCCTCCACCTCCCTTCCTCCATACCTCCTCCTCGGCCTCCCTTCCTATATACTCCCCTCTTCCTTCCTACATACCTCCTCCTCCACCTCCCTTCCTTCATACCTCCTCCTCGGCCTCCCTTCCTATATACTCCCCTCTTCCTTCCCAAGTGGCTAGAAGGAACATTACCTACCCTACCCCTCCCTCCCAGTACCCTCGACCCGCAGCCGACCACCAATAGCTTGTACTTGTTTAGGATAAGGTGGGTAAGTCATGGTAAGGCGACTTCAGGTTGTCAGCAGATCGTAAGCCTGGAATTAACACTGACACGACACTAGCTAGATAGAGGAAGTTCGCTGTGGCCCAGAAGGTGGTGGTGGTGGTGGTGGTGGTGTTGGTGGTGGTGGTGGTGGTGGTGTGGTGGGTGGTGGTGGTGGTGGGGGGGGTGGTGGTGGTGGTGGTGGTGGGGGTGGTGGTGGTGGTGGTGGTGGGGTGGTGGTGGTGGGGGTGGTGGGGTGGTGGTGGTGGTAGTGGTGGTGGTGGTGGTGGTGGTGGTGGTTAACCCTTTGAGGCCCAGGACATGATTTTCATTGTAATATAACCACCATTCGACGATTTCAATGAACATAATCAATATTTTATAGATATGACCTATTTAATATCCTTGTTCCATTAGCTAATTTGGTATATTTAGTCACTTTTTTGTAATTTCATAGCTAAAGACAGACGATTTCATAATAGCAAAGGAAATATCTGGGCGTGAAGAGGTTACTAGCGGTGACTGGCGGGCTGGCATAGACCACAGCGGCCATAACTCCCTGCCGGCCTCCACAAGGGAATGTGTGACCCTGTTGTCCCCGCCGTGCACCGCCGCCTTGTATCCCTACCAGGCTCACAAGGGAGGAGTGGCTCGGTTTTCCTTCATTTCCTTCCTTCATTCCTTTACTTCCCTCTCCAAAACAAATGAATACTGTATATATACGGAGACAGGACGGCAAGAGTACAGCTAAGATCCTGTGTGCTTCAACTAAGTAAATACAACGAAGTAAACACACATACACACACACACACACACACACCACTCACACACACTCCGGTACACACAGGGTACTCCGTAGTGTAGCGGTTAGCACGCTCGGCTTACAACCGAGAAGTCCCAGGTTCAATCCCCGGGCGGAGCGAAGACAGACGGGCGGTCTTCTTAAAACCCGAGTCCCTGTCCACCCAGCAGTGAATGGTTACCGGGTGTTAGCCGGGGGTTTGTGACCCGCCTCCCGGCGTGGTGGCTTCCCCCAACACTAAGCTAAGGATGAATGATAAAATGTAGCTATGGAGACGGGGCCATACGAGCGTAGCTCAGGCCCTGTAAAATACAACTAGATGAATACAAAAGTCCTAGATGAATACTCGTCTGTACACCCTGGTATATAGTTAGAGTGGCCGGCTTATCACTCGCTATTTAACTAGCTCGGTGGATCCCATCTGGCACTTTGACTTCATTAGCCTTTAAATCACAGTGTGGATGCCTGCCATCCCTACAGCGGGACTGCCATCACTACAGCGGGACTGCCATCACTACAGCGGGACTGCCATCACTACAGCGGGACTGCCATCACTACAGCGGGACTGCCATCACTACAGCGGGACTGCCATCACTACAGCGGGACTGCCATCACTACAGCGGGACTGCCATCACTACAGCGGGACTGCCATCACTACAGCGGGACTGCCATCACTACAGCGGGACTGCCATCACTACAGCGGGACTGCCATCACTAAGCGGGACTGCCATCACTACAGCGGGACTGCCATCACTACAGCGGGACTGCCATCACTACAGCGGGACTGCCATCAATACAGCAGGGACTGCCATCACTACAGCGGGACTGCCATCATACAGCGGGACTGCCATCACTACAGCGGGACTGCCATCAATACAGCGGGACTGCCATCACTACAGCAGGATTGCCATCAATACAGCGGGACTGCCATCACTACAGCGGGACTGCCATCACTACAGCGGGATTGCCATCACTATAGCGGGACTGCCATCACTACAGCGGGACTGCCATCACTACAGCGGGACTGCCATCACTACAGCGGGACTGCCATCACTACAGAGGGACTGCCATCACTACAGAGGGACTGCCATCACTACAGAGGGACTGCCATCACTACAGCGGGACTGCCATCACTACAGCGGGATTGCCATCACTACAGCGGGATTGCCATCACTACAGCGGGACTGCCATCACTACAGCGGGATTGCCATCACTACAGCGGGACTGCCATCACTACAGCGGGATTGCCATCACTACAGCGGGACTGCCATCACTACATCGGGACTGCCATCACTACAGCGGGGCGTGTAGGGAGGCTGAGACAAGAAGCTGACAGCACAGAGACGCAAGGCCACTCAGGAGCAGGACGCGGCTTTAATGATCCAAGGGCCGCCATAAGACGAAGGGCGCTGCTACAATATGGAGCCGACGGTATGGAACTCTGTGCGTAGCCGTGAGTTATGACGGTGGCAGAATGGGCGGCCCGACTATAACGCGAGGGATGCGGCTTTAGCGTGTAGGCACAGTAGTTGGGCGGGCAAGACTGGGGCCGGTGGTTGGGAAGGTGTATGGGGGCGATGGGCGGGGAGGTATACGGAGGTGCCGGGTGTCTCCGTCTCCGCATGATCCAGTGTTTCATGGCCTCTGAACACTTGAAGCCACATGGGTATATAATGCCTTGTGCATGGGGAGGGAGAGGAGAGAGAGGGAGAGAGAGGAGTAGGAGGAGGGAGATCAGGTCAGGTGAGAGAGAGAGAAGGGATAAGAGGAGAGAGAGAGAGAGAGAGAGATCAGGAAGTGAGGCCAAGACGCGGGTGGCAGAGGTAACCCCCCACCCCCCCTCGGGTCCTCATTACCGCGCGACAGAACCATTAAATGACTTAATTAGATGCAGTTAGGAAGAAGATGGAATGCGAGAGATACGTTTGTTTATCAGGTTTCTTCATCTTCCCTGTGTCTTGTGGCAAAGTTTGGGTTCTTTTGAATGTGAGCAGCGGGGCGACGGCGGCGGGGCGGGGCGGGAGACGTGTGTGACGCTGTACGTCCGGAGCTGGTGGGGACAGAGTGGCTCGTCACCGCGGCGCTGAGTGAGGGTGACGCCGTCTGCCGCCGCGGGAAACGTGGATATCCATGCAGGAGTCAGTGAATGAGAATGATGTCACGGGATCAGAATTAATGTTTTCCTGGTGGAAATGAAGGTGGGAGAGCGCGCCCCACACAGGCGGCGGTGGTGATAGAAGTGGTCGTGCGTCAGCGTGGAGGGAGGCACAGGCACAGTGTCTGCCGCCCGACCTAATGTGGGACAAAGAGTTACGGTACGTCACGGGCGGCTCGTAAAGCCCCGTTGTAAGACCCCATAAGGTAGTGGTAACGAGCCTCCCCGTGACGGCCGGCATGATTCGTGAAGACTGGCTGACGGACGCCGGAGGTGAGGCGCCGTGGCTCTTCGGGGCCGCGGCGGCGAGGCTCCGGCACTGCGTGGTGGCTGCTGACTCCTGTGACCCGCCGGCAGCCAAGAGTCATAGGGGGACACTGCATCGGCTTAAGAGTGACTTGAAAGGGATAAAGTGTGTGCGGATGAGTGTCACCCGTGCCGAGGCGTCCACAGCATCACGTGCGGCGGCCCGTCATCCATGAGGACCCTGAGTGGAGAAACCTCATAACAAGCGCCTGGCATCGTTGTTTACGTGCCCTCTGAGGTGCCTCTAAGGTTTTTCGGGAAGGTGACGCAACACAACAGCTGATGCAGCCTGCTGGCCAACACCAAGCTTCCCCCACCCCCTTACCCCTTCACGCCCACTCCTGCACCTCAGCACTCCCATCCTTGCCGCGAAGTCCTCCTGGTCATCCTTCAGACAGAGTTCAGCAGGAGTCACCTTCAGGACCAGACTGTGACGTCACGTAACAGCCTCGCCAGATGCGTAACAGTAGGCGAATCACATCAATAAATCATCGGCAGCATCATTTACTTTCGTCTAAATTCCCTCACACAAAAGAGCTGGATCTATCTTTCAATTATACATCCCGTGTGAATAGTTACATGTCTTACTAGCTTTTCCAGTCGTTCTTTTCGTGCTGCCGTGATTGATTAGATTAATGCCATTTTTAATTCTACCACACGAGAATATGTTTACGGCCAATAACCAGGAGACGACAAGCCATAACGCACACGACAACCTTCGCAGGGAGAGGAAGGTACGAAGCGATTACGGCACCGCATTATGGCCCGTGTGGAGGAGACCTATCCTTCGCCGCCCTGCCGAACCCACTCATCGAATGACTCGGTGAATGACGGACAAACAAAGGCGAGGCAGCCGCTGAGGTGTGCAGGGCTGAGCGACACAACCCCGTACACCCGCCTGTCCTGTTATCATGAAGGAACAAGCTGCATTCAACATCGAGAGGAGTAAACAACATAGACAGTTTTAAGAGCAGGCCAGAGAGATTCATAGATGATGATGCTTGATGGCAGGTTGTAGAAGGCAGGAGCCCGGTCTTATGCACTTTTCTTATGTATTTAATGTCTTATGTTCTTTGTTGTTGTAGGTAATTGGTATTTGTTATCCTCCATCATGGGCTTGGCTTGCTCATTGTAAATTAAGGATTTATGAAATGAATCTTCCTTCATTACAAAAGACACTTTGGGTAATGAGAGAGACGGGAGGATAAAGATTCGCCTGATGAACTGACGTCATCTGTACAACGTTAAGATGATGTGGCAACGCAAATACATCACCGCGAGGCATGTTTACGAGCAAGACTGCACGCCCCTCGCCCACCCTGCAGGCAAGGAAAGTCACCGTCGCTTTTTTCTTCTTCCTTTTCTACATCACAAAGGACTGGCCAAGGGCAAAAATAAAAGGTAACAAAAAGCCCGCTAGTTGGCAGTCCCTATAAAGAAAACAGTAAGAGAATAAAGAGAGGGGGGTGGGCCAATTTAGTTCGGGAGGTGTCTTGTCACTCTCTCTTGAAAATATTTAAGTCGTAGGAGGGTGGACAAATACAAACAGAAAGAGAGTTCCAGAGTTTACCGGCGTGTTGGTAACGTGTTCTTGGCGTCCTGGTAACACGTGGCGGCCATCCTCCCCACCGTGTGAGTCCGTCCGTCGCGCTGGCTATTGGTCGTGCGTTCAGTCTGTCTTGAAATAACCTCAATATTCGATGTATAGAGGACAATATAGGAAGAGAGAGAGAAAAACAATCGAGGTAGTGAGTAAGTATGAAATGAAAAAAAAGGAAAAAAAAACTAGAATGAAAGCCTCACGGAAACTGATGTATTTTTTCTTGATAGTTCTTGATACATACTCCATGGTATAAAGTGTGTTGTGTGTGATGGTGATGGCAGCGATCATGAGTAGGGAAAAATAGTCAAAAAGAGTAAAATAAGTCATAAATAGCCCAAAATAGTAAAAAGAGAGTAAAATAAGTCATAAATAGCCAAAATAGTAAAAAAAAAGTAAAATAAGTCATAAATAGCCCAAAATAGTAAAAAAAAGTAAAAAAAGTCATAAATAGCCCAAAATAGTAAAAAGGAGTAAAATAAGTCATAAATAGCCCAAAATAGTAAAAAATAAAATAAAATAAGTCATAAATAGCCCAAAATAGTAAAAAAAGAGTAAAATAAGTCATAAATAGCCCAAAATAGTAAAAAAAAAGTAAAATAAGTCATAAATAGCCAACAATAGTCAAAAAAGAGTAAAATAAGTCATGAATAGCCAACAATAGTAAAAAAAGAGTAAAATAAGTCATAAATAGCCAAAAATAGTCAAAAAAAGTAAAATAAGTCATAAATAGCCAAAAATAGTAAAAAAAGAGTAAAATAAGTCATGAATAGCCAAAAATAGTAAAAAAAAGTCATAAATAGCCAAAAATAGTAAAAAAATAGTAAAATAAGTCATGAATAGCCAAAAATAGTAAAAAAAGAGTAAAATAAGTCATAAATAGCCAAAAATAGTAAAAAAAAGTCATAAATAGCCAAAAATAGTAAAAAAAGAGTAAAATAAGTCATGAATAGCCAAAAATAGTAAAAAAAGAGTAAAATAAGTCATAAATAGCCAAAAATAGTAAAAAAAAGTCATAAATAGCCAAAAATAGTAAAAAAAAAGTAAAAAAATAGTCAAAACTAGTAGTAAAAAAAATTATGAAGAGAAACAATAACAAAAAATAATCAAAAAATGTAAAGCCTACCTGTCTTTGTACCCCTATATATATACAGACATTCTCTTGACTCCCTCTGTACCCTATATATATATACAGACATTCTCTTTGCTCCCTCTGTACCCTATATATATATACAGACATTCTCTTTGCTCCCTTTGTACCCTATATATATATACAGACATTCTCTTGACTCCCTTTGTACCCTATATATATATACAGACATTCTCTTTGCTCCTTTTGTACCCTATATATATATACAGACATTCTCTTTGCTCCTTTTGTACCCCTATAATATATATACAGACATTCTCTTTACTCCCTCCTAAGAAAGTGAAAACTCTTCCTCCTCCTCCTCATCATCATCATCATCATCTTTTTCTTCTTCGTCTTCTTCGTCGGGTGAAAATGAACTTTAAACCATTAATCTATTTTTTGGGTAAATAAGCCTTTTTTATTTATGTGGAAAACTCATCCGAATTAACAGTTTTTCTCGCCGTGTTCTCATTATCCCATGAATACTTTTGTTCCACGAATCTTTTATCTTAACTTTCTGCTGCGGGATCGGTGAGATGACGCAGTTTATCCTCCTAACGTCTCCTCTCCTCAACGCCCATTTTATAGTGATTATGCTGAAGCTAGAGTATAAGTACCTTCCTCCTCCTCCTCCTCCTCCTCCTCCTCCTCCTCCTCCTCCCTCCTCCTCTCTCCTCCTCCTCCTCCTCCTCCTCCCCGCTCTCCTCCTCCCCTCCTCCTCCGCCCTCCTCCTCCTCCTCCTCCTCCTCCTCCTCCTCCTCCTCCTCCTCCTCCTCCTCCTCCTCCTCCTCCTCCTCCTCCTCCTCCTCCTCCTCCTCCTCCTCCTCGGTGGTGCGCCAGGCAAGGCTGCCGCACCACCCTTGAACCTCCACACTGTGTTCACACCATTACAAAACACACATAACATGACCTATCTATCAAGCACTAAACCTACCCCCACAAACTAGTAGTAGTTAGCCATAGATTACAGCTTTCAACTTTCCTCACAAATTCCATGCAGTTTTTCTATATTGCATGGTATCACTTCTTTTCCGGCCAGCTTCGGCTGGAGGGATGGGTGGGTGGGGAGGAGCCTTCTACTTCCTATCCTTTCTCTCTTATTATCTAGTTAGTGTAGTATAGTTAAAGCAAACAGTCTTGTAAGGACCTATCGGTCTGTTGCTGTTTGTGTTTCCTTTGTATTCCTTTGTATGTATTCCTCCTCCTCCTCCTCCTCCTCCTCCTCCTCCTCCTCCTCCTCCTCCTCCTCCTCCTCCTCCTCCTCCTCCTCCTCCTCCTCTTAAGTTCTCCCTACCATTCCTTCACACCAACACACTTTTTCCCATAGGTCACACCATTTTACCACCTTCACTGTTAATAATGAGCCCAAACTTACGTAAATTCCTTATATCTTATCTTTAACGAGTACATTTTTCACTCCTCTTTTCGTTCTGGTATATCTCTTATAGCCGGATCGTTTTTCCGAAGCTGCACTTGAGACCAACTTTCGCATATGAGACCAAGAACGTCCCCTTCACTCTTAGGGCTCCTTTCTCTTTACCCTTCTCTCCCCTTCCCCCTTGAGGCTCCTTCCCCCTTTCCCCTTCCTTCCCCTTCACTATTTGGGCTCCTTCCCCCTTTCCCCTTCCTTCCCCTTCACTATTTGGGCTCCTTCCCCCTTTCCCCTTCCTTCCTTTTCACTATTTGGGCTCCTTCCCCCTTCCCTCCCATTCACTATTTGGGCTCCTTCCCCCTTCCCTCCCATTCACTATTTGGGCTCCTTCCCCCTTCCCTCCCATTCACTATTTGGGTTCCTTCCCCCTTCGCTCCCATTCACTATTTGGGCTCCTTCCCCCTTCCCTCCCATTCACTATTTGGGTTCCTTCCCCCTTCGCTCCCATTCCCTATTTGGCCTCCTTCCCCCTCTACATTTCCCTATCTTTTTCCCTTAGGCTCCTTCCCCTTCCCCCTTCCCCCTTCCCCCTTCCCTCCCCTGCCAAGAAGCATTTAAAGTCACACATTTATAAATCTCATCACTCATGGTTCACGCCCGGTCAACCTTCCCTTCTCTCCTCAGGCCTCAGCGCACGGCCTCACTCGCCTCCACTTAACCTCATTCCCCTCTTTCCTTCCCTCCAAGTCTCTGTCTCTCTCCTTTCCCCTCCCTTGTTTTCCCTCTAAATATGTATCTCCTTTCCCCTCCTTTTTTTCACTTAAACCTACTCTTCTTCCCCTCTCTCATCTCTCTCCTTTTCTCTCTTCTCCTCTCTCTCTCCTCTCTCTCTCTCTCTCTCTCTTCTCTCTCCTTCTCCTCTCTCTTCTCCTCTTCTCTCTCTCTCTCTCTTCCTCCTCATCTCTCTCTCCTCTCTTCTCTCTCTCTCTCTCTCTCTCTCTCTCCTTCTCTCTCTCTCTCTCTCTCTCTCTCTCTCTCTCTCTCTCTCTCTCTCTCCTCCTCTCTCTCTCTCTCTCTCTCTCTCTCTCTCTCTCTCTCTCTCTCTCTCTCTCTCTCTCTCTCTCTCACTTACGCAATTTTTTCCTTCTTTTCCTTATGGTTCCCTGTTTACTTATTTTTTCTGTTTTCTTACCTTGTGTTTTT
>JACEEZ010000143.1:862500-875000 GCA_016584305.1 Chionoecetes opilio | reverse complement strand
CTTGCTAACTGCATGCCTCCCCCGCTCCCGCGGCCTCGCTGCACAAGACTTTCTATTCATTCTCATCCCTATTCTGTCCATCTTCCTAATGCTAGAGTTAATCAGTATCTTTACTCTTCCATCCCTTTCACTGGTAAACTCTGGAACTCTCTTCCTGTTTCTATTTTTCCACTTTCCTATGACTTAAATCTTTTCAAAAGAAGAATAACAAGACACCTCCCGAACTAAATTGGCTCACCCCTCTTTTTTATTTTATTCTCTTACTGTCTTCTTTATAGGGACTGGCAACTAAGCGGGCTTTGTTATCCATTTTTGTGTGCCCTTGGCCAGTTCCTTGTGATGTAAAAAAAAAAATTATAAATAAAAAAAAAAACTCCACTGAAATCAAGGCAGGATTGGCGCCCTCTCAGCAGCCTTCACGATCATTGCTCGCCTCAACAAGTGGGACTTTCCTACCTGGAAACGAGTAAAGTTTGGCGTGGCGTATATTTTCCCTGAGTAGCAAGTGTGTTCGCGAGCAGGCACAGGCAGCCCTTGGCGGCACTATTTCTGCCCACGGGGGGAGCGTGGTAGTATTGTGCGCGGGTTGGACGCTCCCCCGACACCGGCGATCCCCGGGCCTTGAGGCGGAAGGGAAGGTGGATCCGGGCAGGTGTGCGTGAGGCGGGGACAGGAAAGGAGAAAGGAGGAGCACAGAGCCTGCTGTGACTCGCTGCTCCCTCGTCTACTTTAGATTCTGTTGGTCTGTGGACTTGGGGCCTGAAGGACAAATAGAGCCAGGCGGGGTCCTCGCGCACACGATAATACGATCTGATGCCTGGGAGCGCCTCACACGCTCTCCACCTTGATAAATCGACGGCTCTCCAGTCCATTTTTCTCATGCGCCGCCGCCCCGATGCAGGGCCGCCGAGGCTGGGCTATTGCCGAGCCAGAGAGCGACGCCGTTTTTGAGTTGGCTTGTTATTTCCTTCCTTCCTTCCCCCTTCTCCCTCCTCCTCCACCCGCTCCTTCCTTCTTCCTTTTCTACTTCATCATTTTTCTGCCTACTCCCTCCCTCCCTCCTCCCTTGCTCCTGCCCTCCCTTCCCTGCCTCAGAGGATGCTGGTGTATACCTTGTGTTAAGTACTCGCCATCACTCCTGACCCTTACCCAGGACACTCCGGCACACACCGCTGCAAAGACTGGTGTGTGTGTGTGTGTGTGTGTCTGGTGTGTGTGTGTGTGTGTGTGTGTGTGTGTGTGTGTGTGTGTGTGTGTGTGTGTGTGTGTGTGTGTGAGTGACGAGCTTCTATGTAAAGTACATTAACCAAAACATTGTAAAATTAAGTGATAAAATTACATAAACCAAAACATTGTAAAATTAAGTGATAAAAGTCAGGCAAAAAAACTATAAATAAAAACTTTCAGACAATTCCAATTTGGAATCCAATTTCGGGAGTTACACACACGTGCCGGCGACGTGGGTGGAAAAATGCCGCCCAAATCTTTCGTCTCGGGACAAGTAAAACTTTCCCTCGCAGAATACATTGAGGGTGTGCCTGCAGGTTTTCTAATGGGACACGCCCTGCACCAAGCCTTCTAAATATGGCTTTGTTTGCAGCATATACTTGCATAACAGTGGCCGCCGTGAGTCACTGGCTGCAGGGCTTGAGTAGCATGTGTTATTAAGGTGTCAGGCGCTCTCTTCCCTGCCCTCCCGCGCCTTGCCAGGCCTCGCTGTCTGCCGCTTATCACATCTATCGCGATGATGCCTCCGCCGCGTGGTCTGTGGCCGATGCGTGCCTGAGTTCGTCCCTCTCCATCAAACCTTCCTGCTGCCCTTCTAAGGCTGTGGTGTGGCGGTGTGGCCGGCGTACGGGTGCGGCCCATCACGGCACCCGTTACACTGCATTACTCAGGACAATTTAGAGATGGCGTAGCTATCAGACATGTACCTCTGTGGTCATATATAGCTGTGTTCTGTTAGCGAAGGGACATCGCTTCATGAGAAAAGCAATCATTTTGATTAATGTTGTACAAATATTACTCAGTGTGATGAGCGCACCATTAGGCGCTGTGTCATAGAAGACTGGCGGTGCCCCGGTGGCTTATTTCCGTTCTGCACTCAAATTTCGGCCAGCTAGGCCGTAGGGTTGTGACTTGAACCCATTCCTCCCTGCACTTCTGAAGATTCTTCAAGTCACCATCTGCTGGGTAACTAGTGTGTGGGAGGTGGAGGGAGGGGAGATAATTACAGCGTCAGCAGAAGGCTTGTCAGCTGCAGGTGGGGGTGTCGCCATCCCTCGTGGTGGTGGTGTTGGTGTGCCCGCGTGTCATGGCAGCCAACACGTGTATACGAGGAAGAGCCGCGTCTGCCAGCCGAGCCTTCTGCCGTCCCTACCCTATATTCCCTTCCTTCTCTGTCCCCTCCCTCCCTCCCTCCCTTCCCCCAGCGTGATGTATGGAGTCTGCGTCACGGCGGCAATACACAGAAGATCTCAGTCAACCTTTGATCCGGACTTAGCCGATGATTTTTTTCTTATCTTTTTCGCGTATTTATTTTTTAAAATATTAAATAGAATATCTCTAAGAAAAAGCTGCGTGTAGGTATTCCAGCAGGCTTGAATAAACTGCAAGATTTCATATT
This sequence comes from Chionoecetes opilio, assembly GCA_016584305.1. NCBI lineage: Eukaryota > Metazoa > Arthropoda > Malacostraca > Decapoda > Majidae > Chionoecetes > Chionoecetes opilio. Next base: position 872,374 of record JACEEZ010000143.1, on the reverse strand, counting down.
TACTTTACGGATAAGAGGCGTGTGTTGGGACGGTAAAAATGTTTGGCTTTGTGTATTGATGTATGGGTGTGCGAGGGTCCCGAGGCGGTGGCGTGTCTCGGCTTCCGTGACCCTAAGACCCACGAGGCTGTCCCATTTACCCTCATCAAGGCAGCGTTAGCCTTTGTTGACGTCTGACCCTCGAAGGCTTAAAGGGGTCGCGTGGGTCGTAAGTCATCATCTCAGGAGAATCTAACTGCTAACATTTTACTTTACGAGATTATCATTTAGTGGCCCGAACATCCCTTTCCATGTGTCCCCTTTGAGGCTTTCACGACCCTTTGTGGCGCCACGGAGGACACTTATAAGACGAGGAAGAGGAGCTTGTGGTAGTGTCTTAGTTGTATACAATGTATAGGCGAGGTAAGATATATTTCCAAACGTTTCATAATGTCTGGCAGAGCTGGGCACTAAATACATTGAATGTATTTAAATATTAAATGCTAAATATATGGGAGAAATGTATTTAAATACCAAATACTAAATACATTTTACGAATGTATTTAAATACTAAATATTAAATACATTAAATGTATTTAAATACATTTGTAAATACGTTTTATATACACACAAATTTTAATGCCATGAATTAAATCATCAAGTTTTGAAAGTATTCACTTATTTAATTCTAAAATCTCCAGAGGCACAAAATTATGAAAATCTAAATTTCCAAACTCTTTCTTCTATTTGCAATATAAGTATGCATTCCTTTGATAATTATCTAAACCATCTACGACACTATGGAATCATCTCCGTGATATAATGTTCGAATTGCATTATCATCATAAAAGTTTGCACACAGTTTCAACACTATGAACTTCTTGGAGGTAAATACAGTATAGAAATAGCTGGAGGAAGCACCGAATACTAGTGACTGATGAGAACAGAATCCCAGACACGCTAACGGTGTTTATCAGACAGCAGAACAGGAACTGAACTTGTCGTTAGAGCTCTACCTCCCTGTCCCGCGGCTCCCGCCAGTCCGTCGCCACCCACCACCCATGCGCCACCTTTGCTCCCCCTCCCTCCTCCCCATTCCCCATTATCCTTGCTGCGGTAGATGCTGTAGATATGAATATGATAAGAAATTAGCACCAAGAATTTGTTCTTTGGTAATTTTGTCAAAGGCAAATATAATGTGTATTATCATCTCACCTGGCTATTTAACTTAATCTACATATTTCTAGAAATGTCTGAAAAAAACAGGATTTCCTTAGATTTTGCGTTTCCTTAGAAATTTCCTTCTCAGGCCTAAATTTCCTTAAAATAAGGAAATTTCCTTGAAAGTGGAAACACTGGTTCACTGTAACATCAGGATTGCTTGATAGGGGTTGGGCAAGTTTATGGCCAAACTAACTGATAAAAGAGTATTAAATTTTTATATTATATATATTTAAATACAATGTATTTAAATACTCATAAAAGTATTTAAATACCGTATTTAAATACATGAAAACCAATGTATTTATAAATAAATTTCTATATACACAAATGTATTTAAATGCGTATTTAAATACAAATGTATTTTAATAGTGCCCAGCTCTGGTGTCTGGAAATTGCACAGTCACGGTATGAAAGATATCATACAACTGTCCTTTCCTTGGCCTTTAGAGTTTAGCTTTGATCACGTTTCCATGCGTTCGAGGTGACTGTGGGAGGTTTATTTGCTGCTGTTATGTTTTGATGTTATTATTTTTGTTATGTACTTGAGTAATCTGGCCAACATGAACCCTCTGAGACACGTGAAGGGAAGTGTGCGCTGCGTGAAGAGGGTGTTAGTGAAGGCGTTAGGTTCTTCAAGACAAGTTGTAGAATTAGGAATCCCTTTTACAACACCACAAAGGGTACCGGCATCAATTCGAGTCCTTATGACCTCCGCCTCCGTACTGTACGTGTGTAGTACTCGTGCCTGACGCAACACCTCCCGATGGGTTGCCAGGCAGGTCATGCTAAAGGCTGTCCGACTCGCATATCCAGGTGAAGGCAGTACGATAAAAAAAAAAAAAAAAAATCTCCGTAAGAGCGTATCGCTTTTTTCTCCGTTTTTTCTGTATTACTTACACGAAGATTTCCTTCTCTCTGTACGTTTGTCTGTCCCTGTATGTCTTCCCATCTTGTCTTTCTTGTTTGTGTGTATCTCTCTCTCTCTCTCTCTCTCTCTCTCTCTCTCTCTCTCTCTCTCTCTCTCTCTCTCTCTCTCTCTCTCTCTCTCTCTCTCTCTCTCCTCTCTCTCTCTCTCTCTCTCTCTCTCTCTCTCTCTCTCTCTCTCTCTCTCTCTCTCTCTCTCTCTCTCTCTCTCTCTCCTCTTCTTCCACTCTCTCTCTCGTCTCTTCATCTCTCCTCCTCTCTCGTCATTCTCTCTCCGCTCTCTACTCACGAGCATTTCTTCCATGCTAGGATATGTTGATTAACTCATTAGTAAGTGTTATAACTACCGATAAATACGAGTTTAGTTTTAATTAGCGAGTTGATATAAAGAGCAAAGCCTATCGCATGTTTCCTGTGTGTGATAAGCGCCTTGGGATTAGCTAATGGGATTGATCGAGGCATAAACAGTCTTCAAGGATCGCTGGCTGAGGGCGGAAATTTAATGAGTGTAAATGTTGCGTTAAAAAAATGAACTAGTATTTTTTTGCGTATTTGAGTTAAATTTGTTTCCGATAAATTTATTTCAGGTTATTTGAGGTTTATTTTTGGTAATTTTAGGTTATATTAGGTTTATTTTATTTTGTTTTAGGATATTTGAGGTTATTTGAGGTTTATTTTTGGTAATTTTAGGTTACATTAGTTTATTTTATTTTGTTTTAGGTTATTTGAGGTTATTTGAAGTTTATTTTTCGTTATTTTAGGTTATTCATTTAAAGGTCTGCCAAAGAAATGAAGTAGTATTTTTTTGTGTATTTGAGTTAAATTAGTTTCGTCCATTCAAAGGTCCGATTCATTTTCATTTATCATTTTTCATTCATTTGATGCATTTTAATTGGACCGATTCCTTTCACCAATACATCAGTTGCCTCATAAAAAAATTGGATGAAAAATGCAGGAAAGAAATAACCGCTCAGGGAGAAACGGGAAGGACTAAAGTCATGCCAAAGAAAACAAAGGAATAATTACATCGACGAAGAATAGCTAAACAGTACAAATAAAAAATATGAAAAATGTAGAAGAGATCGGACCGTGACTGAAAATATAATGTAGAAGAAAAAATGTGAATGAATAAAAATGAAAATGAAATGCAGAAGAGATTTGGAGAGATTCCTTTCACCAATACTCTCTCTCTCTCTCTCTCTCTCTCTCTCTCTCTCTCTCTCTCTCTCTCTCTCTCTCTCTCTCTCTCTCTCTCCTCTCTCCTCTCTCTCTCTCTCTCTCTCTCTCTCTCTCTCTCTCTCTCTCTCTCTCTCTCTCTCTCTCTCTCTCTCTCTCTCTCTCTCTCTCTCTCTCTCTCTCTCTCTCTCTCTCTCTCTCTCTCTCTCTCGGTGGCCTCGTGATGGTTTGGCGCAATTTTTATGTCTATGGTGAATCGGTCCAGTTAATCCCGTGAGACCCAGAGCGTAATTTATATTGTCCTTTGGGTATAACATAAGACGATTTTAATTAATCTAAACAATATTTTATAGATATGACCTGTTAAGTACCTTTGTCCGCTAAATTGGTATTATTTTTCGTAATTTTATGGCTAACAACAGACGAATTTATATATCAAAGGGAAGATCTGGGCGTGTAGGGTTAATGGCACGTCTGCAGGCATCGTAGAGGTCACAGAACACTATAGTCAATTCTTTTAAACAAGGCAAAAATTCCATTATATTTTGAGGTCTTATGCTTAAAATGATGCCTATGTTTACCTGACAATATGGTTAACTATGATAAAATGCAACTGAAATTAAGACGTGTAGTTTTGCCTTCTTCTGGCATCATATATCAGTCAGTAAGCAGCAAGGGGGCAGGATTTTTCACTTCGTTAAAAAAAACAGAGTATAGTGCCAGCCTCGCCCTCGGTCCTGCCTCGTGTGTGGGAGCGGCGGAAAGGGCCGAGGTGTGTGTGGGTGTTGATAGACGTGAGGTGTGTGTGGGGGTTGATATACGTACCTTTGGCGGGCATTTTGTGTAAGGAATCTGGAATAAAAAATATTGTAGCTCTTGACTCTGACTGTATTTCTGTGACGCGATTTATTATGACAAAATAGATTTTTAACAGTATTACTTCGGTGTTTCGAGATGCAGATGAACACACAGGTAGATAAATCAGGTACTAAATACACTAAATACTTAATTATGAAATACTAAAGACTACTACTACCATTAAATAATTATCAATCTTTTCCAAACCTAAACTGGAGAGAAATAAAGTACAGGTTCTATTGTCGCCCCTCATAGTAATAGGACCAAGGTGACAAGGCTTGGGTGTTGATGAGGTACTTAGGTTAGGTTAGATTAGGTATATATACTTGTAAAGACAGCATAGGTTAGATTAGGTATATATACTTGTAAAGACAGCATAGGTTAGATTAGGTATATATACTTGTAAAGACAGCATAGGTTAGATTAGGTATATATACTTGTAAAGACAGCATAGGTTAGATTAGGTATATATACTTGTAAAGCCAGCATAGGTTAGATTAGGTATATATACTTGTAAAGACAGCATAGGTTAGATTAGGTATATATACTTGTAAAGACAGCATAGGTTAGATTAGGTATATATACTTGTAAAGACAGCATAGGTTAGATTAGGTATATATACTTGTAAAGACAGCATAGGTTAGATTAGGTATATATACTTTAAAGACAGCATAGGTTAGATTAGGTATATATACTTGTAAAGCCAGCATAGGTTAGATTAGGTATATATACTTGTAAAGACAGCATAGGTTAGATTAGGTATATATATACTTGTAAAGACAGCATAGGTTAGATTAGGTATATATATACTTGTAAAGACAGCATAGGTTAGATTAGGTATATATACTTGTAAAGACAGCATAGGTTAGATTAGGTATGTATACTTGTAAAGACAGCATAGGTTAGATTAGGTATATATATACTTGTAAAGACAGCATAGGTTAGATTAGGTATATATACTTGTAAAGCCAGCATAGGTTAGATTAGGTATATATACTTGTAAAGACAGCATAGGTTAGGTTAGGTATATATACTTGTAAAGACAGCATAGGTTAGATTAGGTATATATACTTGTAAAGACAGCATAGGTTAGATTAGGTATATATACTTGTAAAGACAGCATAGGTTAGATTAGGTATATATGTATAGTGTATACTTGTAAAGACAGCATAGGTTAGATTAGGTATATATACTTGTAAAGACAGCATAGGTTAGATTAGGTATATATACTTGTAAAGACAGCATAGGTTAGATTAGGTATATATACTTGTAAAGCCAGCATAGGTTAGATTAGGTATGTATACTTGTAAAGATAGCATAGGTTAGATTAGGTATATATACTTGTAAAGATAGCATAGGTTAGATTAGGTATATATACTTGTAAAGATAGCATAGGTTAGATTAGGTATGTATACTTGTAAAGACAGCATAGGTTAGATTAGGTATATATATACTTGTAAAGACAGCATAGGTTAGATTAGGTATATATATACTTGTAAAGACAGCATAGGTTAGATTAGGTATATATACTTGTAAAGACAGCATAGGTTAGATTAGGTATATATACTTGTAAAGACAGCATAGGTTAGATTAGGTATATATACTTGTAAAGACAGCATAGGTTAGATTAGGTATATATATACTTGTAAAGACAGCATAGGTTAGATTAGGTATATATATACTTGTAAAGACAGCATAGGTTAGATTAGGTATATATACTTGTGTAAAGACAGCATAGGTTAGATTAGGTATATATACTTGTAAAGACAGCATAGGTTAGATTAGGTATGTATACTTGTAAAGACAGCATAGGTTAGATTAGGTATGTATACTTGTAAAGACAGCATAGGTTAGATTAGGTATATATACTTGTAAAGACAGCATAGGTTAGATTAGGTATATATACTTGTAAAGACAGCATAGGTTAGATTAGGTATATATACTTGTAAAGACAGCATAGGTTAGATTAGGTATGTATACTTGTAAAGAGCAGTAGCATAGGTTTATACTTGTAAGACGATAGTTATTAGATATACTTGTAAAGACAGCATAGGTTAGATTAGGTATATATACTTGTAAAGACAGCATAGGTTAGATTAGGTATTATACTTGTAAAGACAGCATAGGTTAGATTAGGTATATATACTTGTAAAGACAGCATAGGTTAGATTAGGTATATATACTTGTAAAGACAGCATAGGTTAGATTAGGTATATATACTTGTAAAGACAGCATAGGTTAGATTAGGTATATATACTTGTAAAGACAGCATAGGTTAGATTAGGTATATATACTTGTAAAGACAGCATAGGTTAGATTAGGTATATATACTTGTAAAGACAGCATAGGTTAGATTAGGTTATATATACTTGTAAAGACAGCATAGGTTAGATTAGGTATATATACTTGTAAAGACAGCATAGGTTAGATTAGGTATATATACTTGTAAAGACAGCATAGGTTAGATTAGGTATATATACTTGTAAAGACAGCATAGGTTAGATTAGGTATATATACTTGTAAAGACAGCATAGGTTAGATTAGGTATGTATACTTGTAAAGACAGCATAGGTTAGATTAGGTATATATACTTGTAAAGCCAGCATAGGTTAGATTAGGTATATATATATTTGTAAAGACAGCATAGGTTAGATTAGGTATATATACTTGTAAAGACAGCATAGGTTAGATTAGGTATATATACTTGTAAAGACAGCATAGGTTAGATTAGGTATATATACTTGTAAAGACAGCATAGGTTAGATTAGGTATATATACTTGTAAAGACAGCATAGGTTAGATTAGGTATGTATACTTGTAAAGACAGCATAGGTTAGATTAGGTATATATACTTGTAAAGACAGCATAGGTTAGATTAGGTATGTATACTTGTAAAGACAGCATAGGTTAGATTAGGTATATATACTTGTAAAGACAGCATAGGTTAGATTAGGTATTATACTTGTAAAGACAGCATAGGTTAGATTAGGTATATATACTTGTAAAGACAGCATAGGTTAGATTAGGTATGTATACTTGTAAAGACAGCATAGGTTAGATTAGATATATATACTTGTAAAGACAGCATAGGTTAGATTAGGTATGTATACTTGTAAAGACAGCATAGGTTAGATTAGGTATATATACTTGTAAAGACAGCATAGGTTAGATTAGGTATGTATACTTGTAAAGACAGCATAGGTTAGGTTAGGTATATATACTTGTAAAGACAGCATAGGTTAGATTAGGTATATATACTTGTAAAGACAGCATAGGTTAGGTTAGGTATATATACTTGTAAAGACAGCATAGGTTAGGTTAGGTATATATACTTGTAAAGACAGCAGAATGACTAGCAGGATGAGTGGTAAATGACTGTAGTCACGCTGGAAAATGGAAGAAGGATGAAGGAAACAGTCATTTTTTTTAACAAGGCAAAAATTCCATGCTATCCTAAGGTCTCATGCTTAAAGTTATGCCTATATTTACCTGATAATATGGTTAAATATGATCAAATACAGCTGAAATATAGAAGAAGCGTACGATTCCCTTCTCCTGGCATCAAATATCAGTCAGTAAGCAGCAAGGGGACTATAGTGAAAGGTTCTGGAGTCGAGAAAACTGAGAGAATGGAGGAAAAACGGGGGGAGGGAAATCATAGGTATTACATGGAAGGAAAAGCTAGGTAGGTATACTGGCCGCACGTTAAGTTGGCGAAAATGTGTCCCCTTCACTCCCCCGTTTCGAACGCACGGAATTGGCTTAAGTGTTGGATGTTGGGTGAGAATGCCTTACTCCAAGTTCCACCCTAAAGCCCCAACACCCAACACCTCAGCCAATCCCGTGCGTTCGTAAGGGGGGAGTGAAAGGGCCCCATTTTCGCCAACTTAACGTGCGGCGAGTATAGGTAGGTAGTTAGATATGAGAGGACGCCAGCATAGGACATATCAGCTATAGGAAACGTGGCAATATGAGCGTTTTTAACCCCATTACATAAAAGAAAACTCGTAAAACTATACAAATAAAAGAAATCTCTATTTTGAATTTTTTTTGGGGGGGGCATGGAAAAATGCCTGGCAAACAGTAACACGATATTTCTAAATGGGCTGCAGGGCGAGAAATTTGGCGATAAAAGACAGGGTAAGAGTGAATGAGCGGCAGGAGGAGAATGTGAAGCGGGAGGCATGGCAGAAACGGAGGGGGTGGGTGAGAGGTGATAGATGTGAAGGGTGTGGAGGAGAGAGAGAGAGAGAGAGAGAGGAAGGAGAGAGAGAGAGAGAGAGAGAGAGAGAGAGAGGAGAGAGAGATTGTAATGCAAAAAGGGAATGTGCCAGAGAGAGAGAGAGAGAGAGAGAGAGAGTAAGAAGAGAGAAGAGAGAGAGAAATGTGCAGAGAGAGAGAGAGAGAGAGAGAGAGAGAGAGAGAGAGAGAGAGAGAGAGAGAGAGAGAGAGAGAGAGAGAGAGAGAAGCGAGAAGGGAAGAGAGAGAGAGAGAGAGAGAGAGAGAGAGAGAGAGAGAGAGAGAGAGAGAGAGAGATTGTAATGCCAAAAAAGGGGAAATGTGCCAGAGAGAGAGAGAGAGAGAGAGAGAGAGAGAGAGAGAGAGAGAGAGAGAGAGAGAGAGAGAGAGAGAGCACACACAAACAGTCGTTCACATCTTAGATAGGGAGGGGAATGGGTGGTAGGGTCCTCGGATGGGGAGAGAAGGAACCCATCGCAACAAATTTGAATGTTGACGCGGCGCCGCACAGAACGACAACTTGCCTTCACGACGACGAGGACGACCTGATAACTATACTCTATTACTATACTCTATAACTATCTAACTAACTATTACTATACTCTATTACTTTACTATATAACTTACTTTTTTTTTTACGAGCTGAAAAATCCTGACCCCTTGCTGCTTACTGACTGATATTTAATGCCAGGAGAAGGGAATACTACGCTTCTTAGAAATTTCAGTTGTATTTTATCATGGTTATCCATATTATCAGGTAAACATAGGCATCATTTTAAGCATGAGACCTTAAGATAGAATGGATATATGCCAGGAGAAGGGAATACAACGCTTCTTAGAAATTTCAGTTGAATTTTATCATAGTTAACCATATTATCAGGTAAACATAGCAGGCACTACTTTCAGCATGAGACCCTGAGATAGAATGGAATTTTCGCCTCGTAAAAAGAAATAGACTATAATAGAAGGTCGTGTAGGGTGGGAGGGAGGAAGAACTGATCGTGCTGACTGTGTATAGTTAATAAAGTCAAGGTGTGAAGTGTAATGGTGCGGACGCTTCAGGTTAAATGACGTGTAAGTGAAGTGTGGTAAAGAATGTCCTCGGGTGAAGAGTTTGAGCGGTGATAAAATGTTATGGGAAAGCCGATTAAGGGACGGGGCGAAGTGACGATAAGGATTTTATGATAGGGAAGAGGAGGCTTGGGTGGGTGGCGTGCCAGCGATGACGTGAGCAGGCTGGGCAAGGTTACATAAGAACATAAGGAAGCTATAAGAGGCCGCGATACCTACACGTGGTAGTTCCTGTTACTTAACACTACCTACATCCACCTTTCATCCCTATCCATAACACTGTCTAGCCTCCTTTTAAAACTCCCTATTGACTCCGCACTAACTATCTGTCGACTTAGTCCATTCCAATCATTTACCACTATTTGTGAACCAATTTTTCCTATTTCTTTTTTAAATCTACGCT
>JACEEZ010000143.1:837500-847500 GCA_016584305.1 Chionoecetes opilio | reverse complement strand
AGTTACACACACACACACACACACACACACACACACACACACACACACACACACACACACACACACACACACACACACACACACACACACACATACACACACACACACACACACACACACACACACACACACACACACACACACACACACACACACACACACACACACACACACACACACACATAATTTGTAATGTATTTACTATAAGAGTAATGACTTATAATCTTATTTATGACGTATATTTACTCATAGTTTTGGCATTTTGATAGTCTCACACGTCCACTCACAAAATTGCAAGTGTCTGTATTCATCAAACACTGACAGAGTTCAAATTAGAGAAGAGAATGACTAGAAATCTTTAATTATCAAATGCCTTACTTGCATATTTTTATTCTGGTTAGATTAGGTTAGGTTCAAGGTTAGGTTCATTCTGGTTAGGATAGGTTAGGTTACTTTACGTTGCCGGTGCGAGGGTGAGCGTGGCGTGGCGTGGCGTGGCCTTGGGAAGTGGCTGCGTGGCGTGGCGTGGCCTTGGGAAGTGGCGGCGTGGCGTGGCGTGGCCTTGGGAAGTGGCGGCGTGGCGTGGCGTGGCCTTGGGAAGTGGCGGCGTGGCGTGGCGTGGCCTTGGGAAGTGGCGGCGTGGCGTGGCGTGGCCTTGGGAAGTGGCGGCGTGGCGTGGTGTGGCCTTTGGAAGTGGCGGCGTGGCGTGGCGTGGCCTTGGGAAGTGGCGGCGTGGCGTGGCGTGGCCTTGGGAAGTGGCGGCGTGGCGTGGCGTGGCCTTGGGAGGTGGCGGCGTGGCGTGGCGTGGCCTTGGGAAGTGGCGGCGTGGCGTGACGTGGCCTTGGGAAGTGGCGGCGTGGCGTGGCGTGGCCTTGGGAAGTGGCGGCGTGGCGTGGCGTGGCCTTGGGAAGTGGCGGCGTGGCGTGGCGTGGCGTGGCCTTGGGAAGTGGCGGCGTGGCGTGGCGTGGCCTTGGGAAGTGGCGGCGTGGCGTGGCGTGGCCTTGGGAAGGGGCGGCGAGGGAAGGCCGCGGGAAGGAAGACGTCTGACCGCTTGACCGTCGCCTTATCTTGGTGATTTACTGCCGCCGCGGCCCACCAACTGCCGCTATCTTGCCGCTCTTCCTGCCCCCCCTCCCCTCGCTTTGCTCTCTCTCTCTCTCTCTCTCTCTCTCTCTCTCTCTCTCTCCTCTCTCTCTCTCCTCTCTCTCACACACACACACACGTTGGCAAACAAAGTGTGTTGCCATTCTTCGCTAAATTTGATGTCGTTCTCTGAGTTTGAGTTTTTTCCTGCAATTCTTGTATTTGCCTTTCTCAGCAGTTTCATTTCTCTCTCTCTCTCTCTCTCTCTCTTTCTTCTCTCTCTCTCTCTCTCTCTCTCTCTCTTCTCTCTCTCTCTCTCTCTCTCTCTCTCTCTCGCTTTTGATCACTTATTTTCTTGCAGTAAATACATTATCGTACTAGCAACTCTAATGTTTTGTAGTTGATGCACTAACATAATACTTGACAAATCTTATAGTCTGCACAAAAAAAAATGCGATGAATGCGTTGTTCAACAGAAAGGGAACTGGCGTCACTCTCTGTGTCAAGTGAACATGTTGCTAAGACTGAAGTGCTTATTTCAGAAAGTCGATAAGCGCCATCAATGAAAACCGAAGAAAATGGCTTCAAACTGCTTCAGTGATCAAAATGTCTCATGTGTGGGTGTCATGTGTCATGTCACTGTCATGTCATGTGTCAAAATGTCATGTGTCTCCATTAACGTGGTGTGTCGCGGCAGCATCTTATAAACCAGTGTGTTATATGAAAAAAACCAGTTTCTCTTTCTTTCTCTCTCTGTCTCTGTCTGTCTGTCAGTCTGTCTCTGTCTGTCTGTCTGTCTGTGTCTGTCTGTCTCCGTGGCCGGACAGTTTGCCTATGGACAGTTTGCCTACGGACAATTTGCCTACGGACAATTTGCCTACCGGACAGTTTGCCTACGGACAGTTTGCCTACCGGACATTTTGCCTACATGACAATTTGCCTACGGACACTTTGCCTACGGACACTTTGCCTCAGTGTTTCCACAGGAAAATTTTCCTTTACCTTGGTTAGGTTAGGTTAGGTTAGGTTAGGTTAGGTTAGCAAAGTGTCCGTAGGCAAAGTGTCCGTAGGCAAATTGTCCGGTAGGCAAAATGTCCGGTAATCAAACTCCGGTAGGCAAATTGTCCGGTAGGCAAAATGTCCGGTAGGCAAACTGTCCGTAGACAAACTGTCCGGTAGGCAAATTGTCCGTAGGCAAATTGTCCGTAGGCAAACTGTCCGTAGGCAAACTGTCCGGGTACCGTCTGTCTCTCTGTGTGGCTGTCTGTCTGTCTCTGTATGGCTGCCTCTCTGTCTCTATCTCTCTCTATCTGTCTGTCTGTCTGTCTGTCTGTCTCTCTGTATGGCTGCCTCTCTGTCTCTATCTCTCTCTATCTGTCTGTCTGTCTCTCTATATGGCTGCCTCTCTGTCTCTATCTCTCTATCTGTCTGTCTGTCTGTCTGTCTCTCTCTCTGTATGGCTGCCTCTCTGTCTCTATCTCTCTCTATCTGTCTGTCTGTCTCTCTATATGGCTGCCTCTCTGTCTCTATCTCTCTATCTGTCTGTCTGTCTGTCTCTCTATATGGCTGCCTCTCTGTCTCTATCTCTCTCCCTATCTGTCTGTCTGTCTGTCTGTGTATGTTTGTTTATCTTAGAAGTTGAATTGTTATTAATAATAATAATAATAATAATAATTTTATTCTCACCCGAAGGCATACAAGCAAAAAACAACATAATATATGGACGACGGAAGGAACTTAAGTACTAATGCAAATAATTGATAAGAGCTATATACCTCTATAATAATAATAATAATAAAATTAAATATCACCTGGAGGCACACAGGCAAAAAACAACAACAACAATTAGACAAAGAGTTAACTTAAGTACTAGAGAAAAAAACATAATAAAGGCATATGGCATGAGTACATTAGAGCACATAGTACCAAAGTGCATATAGTACATAGGTTATACTCGTACACCTGTGCTACCCCACATTCTGTACAAACAGCAGACCCAGCCACCGCTGTTGTATAGCTCCACATACATAGGCCGAGCACTGCCTGGTTCACTTCATCCCTCTATCCTTTATGACACCCCAACCCTTAGTCTCCCCCGCCACTGTCACCCCGCCACCCACGCCTCACCCCTCCCCCGCCACTGTCACCCCGCCACCCACGCCTCCCCCCCTCCCCCGCCACTGTCACCCCGCCACCCACGCCTCCCCCCTCCCCCGCCACTGTCACCCCGCCACCCACGCCTCCCCCTCCCCGCCACTGTCACCCCGCCACCCACGCCTCCCCCCTCCCCCGCCACTGTCACCCCCCACCCACGCCTCCCCCCTCCCCCGCCACTGTCACCCCGCACCCACGCCTCCCCCCTCCCCCGCCACTGTCACCCGCCACCCACGCCTCCCCCCTCCCCGCCACTGTCACCCGCCACCCACGCCTCCCCCCTCCCCGCCACTGTCACCCCGCCACCCACGCCTCCCCCCTCCCCCGCCACTGTCACCCCGTCCACCCACGCCTCCCCCCTCCCCGCCACTGTCACCCCGCCACCCACGCCTCCCCCCTCCCCCGCCACTGTCACCCCGCCACCCACGCCTCCCCCCTTCCCCCGCCACTGTCACCCCGCCACCCACGCCTCCCCCCTCCCCCGCCACTGTCACCCCGCCACCCACGCCTCCCCCCTCCCCCGCCACTGTCACCCTTCCACCCACGCCTCCCCCCTCCCCCGCCACTGTCACCCCGCCACCCACGCCTCCCCCCTCCCCCGCCACTGTCACCCTCCACCCACGCCTCCCCCCTCCCCCGCCACTGTCACCCCGCCATCCACGCCCCTCCCGCCCTTGATCCTCCTAAGGTCTTTATCCACCCAAATAATCTCTCCAAGTCAAATTAGAAGCGATTAAGGAGAATCTGATAAATCCATTCTAAGACAAATTGTTGGCGGGAAGAGGTAATGTCCCGGCTGATTAAATGTTGTCGACGCTAAGGACGCGGGAAGGTTTATGGCTCCTGGCTGGCGGGTGATTAGTGGCTGTTCTTAGCTCTGCCACGGGGGGGTCATGCTTGAGGGAGAGGCAGGGCGAGGCAGGGGGCGTGGAGACCTTAGTTAAATGGAAAGAAGAAGAAAAAAACTGATGAAAAAATAGAGTGAAGGACTGAAGGTCAACTCTGCTGCCATTGTGTGTGTGTATGTGTGTGTGTGTGTGTGTGTGTGTGTGTGTGTGTGTGTGTGTGTGTGTGTGTGTGTGTGTGTGTATATGTGTGTATTTTAGAAGTGGTGTATTTTTGTGTACATGTGTGGCTTGTGTGCGTTTCTCTGTCATGTACGTTTTTCTTCTGTGTATGGAAAATGTACGTTGTTTTTCTCTAAGGTGAATTTTTATATGTACGTAATGTGTGTGTGTATGTGTGTGTGTGTGTGTGTGTGTGTGTGTGTGTGTGTGTGTGTGTGTGTGTGTGTGTGTGTGTGTGTGTGTGTCCTAAGCTTTTGCCAGATGATTGAAGTCTCGTGTTGTGTTATTCCTCGTATATTTTTCAAGAATTTAAAATGTAAATTATATTTGATCCCGAATAATGTAAACTTTTACGTGGATGTTTTAGAATTTAGTGCAGGAATGGGTAGGTGTTGGCGGCTGTTTGTATTCCTCATCTGAAAATTGGTTATATTTTGAGATACATGTAGCAACTTATCTCAATCCATTTGTGATCTTATTCAAAAGGAAAAGAAAATTGATTGTTCGAGATGACATTATTTAACCCCTTCACGCCCAGATCTTTCCTTTGGTATAAGAATTCGTCTGTTGTTAGCCATGACATTACAAAAAGTAGCTTAATATACCAAATTAGTTAGTAGACAAGGATACTAAACAGGTCACAGCTATTAAATATTGCTTATATTCACTAAAAATCGTCTAATGGTTGCCTAATTACAATAGAAATAACGTTCTGGGCTTCGAGGGGTTTAGTAAGTTTCACATTTTATTTTCATCAACTCTATTTTTGAAAGACATAAGGCCATAATATCTGGTAAAATTGTGTTAAAGGCCACACTTGGCATTTATAAACCATCCCAGTTTTTTTTAACGGAATCAGAACCGTAGAAATCCACGGTAGATAAAATGGAAAACGAATCATTCATAAATTTCCATTGTTTTCGTCGATTCAGCTTTGGTTTTGCGCTTATGCCGAGATAAAGAATAAAGTTCATGCTCAGGTCCGGCTGTAACCTTTGGAGCTGCCGATGCCGGACTGAAAACACGTCGCGAGGAAGCATTAAATTGCATGATTATGAAAGTCTGGTAATCGGATGGCCGAGTTAAAGACGCAAACCATGTTGTCTTCGCCTCACCTGACCTGCTTGACCCTGCTTCCCCTTAATTATGAGACGCTAAAACTTTTCCCCTGACCATTGGAGAGAGAGAGAGAGAGAGAGAGGAGAGAGAAGAGAGAGAGAGAGAGAGAGAGAGAGGAGAGAAGAGAGAGAGAGAGAAGAGAGAGAGAGAGAGAGAGAGAGAGAGAGAGAGAGAGAGAGAGAGAAAGAAAAAAAAGAGAGAGGTGCTTGCTGTTTGCTTTTCCCAGAGTGTTTTGTTTGTATATTTGTAGAAATAACTGTGACATGGATTGAATGCATTGTCTACACACACACACACACACAGGCACACACACACACACACACCACATAAACACACACACACACACACACACACACACACAAACACACACACACACACACACACACACACACATACACACACACACACACGTCTGACCCACCTTTCCTATTCTCCTACAGGTAAGGCTTGGCAGTGACACCCGCGGATCACAGGTGAGACGCAGCGCTCCTAATAGACAAGCCAGGATCCGTGTGGGGTAAGTCTTCCCTCGACCCGACCCACTGGAATCTTGGGTGATGGATTGTTGAGGCGGGAGGCAGCAGGAACAACACTATAATGGAGAAGAAACACTATGAATATAGGAGGAATGGAGGAAAGATATGACATGTAGAAAGGAGGGAACAGATGTGAGAGAGGAAGGAAGGAAGGGAGGGAGGGAGAGAGGAAGGAAGGGAGGGAGAGAGGAAGGAAGGGAGGGAGAGAGGAAGGAAGGAAGAATAAACACTATAGAGGAGGAATGGGGTAAAGATATGACACGTAGCAAGGAGGAAACAGATGTGAGAGAGGAAGGAAGGGAGGGAAGGAGAGAGGGAGGGAGAAAGGGAGGAGGGGAAAATAAGGGAGAGTGAGGGTTATCTTTTTCACTTAAGGTTTAATTCGATAATTGATCAAGTGCGAGATTTGGCACCGCCGCGGACAGGGAATTACCTAAATAAGCCACCACCCAAATGTACTTCATAAATTGGTTCTACTATAGTGCGGCAAGTGAATGGGCTTTTAGTGTGTCTTCTGTCACTATTACATTTATTAGTAACCTTGTACTGCTGTATCGTATGTTTAATGTATGGTTTCAGTGTCATCAGCTACATTATATATCGAACTCAGATGGTTATTGCGTGGTCGGTTAGGGTTTATTTGATTTTGTTTTAGGTTTTTTGAGGTTTATTTTTGGTTATTTTTGGTTGTTTGGAGTTTATTTTCTTTTTCTTTTAGGATATTTTAGGTTATTTGAGTTTATGTGAGGTTTATTTTTGGTTATTTTAGGTTATTTGCGGTGTATATTATTTTTCTATTAGTTATTTGAGGTTTCTGAGGTTAATTTTCGGTTATTTGAGGTTTATTTTCTTTTTCTTTTAGGATATTTTAGTTTATTTGAGTTTATTTGAGGTTTATTTTAGGTTATTTTAGGATGATTTTATTTTTCTATTAGGTTATTTGAGGTTATTTGGATTATTTTTATGGTTATTTTAGGTTATTTATAGATCTTAAGAAAAGGTCAACACGAGATCGACACGGCTCTTTTTCCTTCCTTCTATATGGCCGTCCCTTCCTTATATACACAGTTCCTGGGTGATAAGTTGGCGGTAATTCAATGCAGTGTGTTAAACGGGGCTTCAGAAGGTGGCACGTCACGAAGGAAAGTGGCGAAACATGTTAGAAATGAGAGAAATGTAAATTGGAGGCATGGCTGCTTTCATATGCAGAGGAGATAAGAAGTGGTTGGAAATGAGGTTTGAAAGTTTTACTGAATGCTAATGGCGAGATAGCGGCCGTGAGTGTAAATATAATGAACAGTGGAAGCAGACACAGACTTACCTAAATAAATCAGGGGCCGAGAGATATTTGAGTGGAAGTTGAGTAGGTTTGCGACAACGTAATGGAAAATCGAGTGACAATGCCGATGTTATGAGGTGGTAAGGATGTGTGGGAGATAAGGGATGCAGACAGACAGTACATCGCCGTGGAAAAAAAGACTACTTTACGAGGAAGCAAAGTGTAGTGCAAAAGAAGAGTCCTTATATAAACATTAATGGAGATGGAGATTTGAAGCGACTTGGCGGGAGTGTGTGAGAGATTCCGCGGCGGTGAGGGACGAAGCGAGTGTTTTAATGCTACGCTATTTTTTTTTTTTTTTTTTTTTTTTTACCTCATAATGGACTGGCCAAGGCAGTTTTATGGCTCATAACAGACGATTTCATATAGCAAAGGAAAGATCTGAGCGTGAAGGGGTTAAGAGCAATACAAGGCAATGCAAGAAAATACATTCGACTTACAGCTTATGACGTAAAGGTTTTATATACACACAGCACTAATACTTACGGATAATTGGTATGCCTCTTAAACTAATGCATTAATATTAAACTTTAATTAGTGCTGTATTGAAGTCCTTCTGATGCAAGATTGGACATATTACCAGCTCGATAAAAAGGTAGATCAGAAAACTTATTCACATGACGAGAACGTATGCACACACACACCACACACCACCACCACACACACACACACCACCACACCACACACACACACACACACACACACACACACACACACACACACACACACACACACACACACACACACACACACACACACACACACACACACACACACACACACACACACACACACACACACACACACACACACACACACACACACACACACACACACACACAACCACACACACACACACACACACACACACACACACACACACACACAACACACACACAACACACACACACACACACACACACACACACACACACACACACACACACACACACTCTTGCATAAAACTTACTTAGAAAAACAAGAAACGTCAGAGGAAGAATTCATTAAATGCTAATTTCAGTGTTTTCTCTTGATTGATTTTTGCGCCACTTCTCTGACTGTTAATTAGGATCTTAAAGACAGTTATTGACTCTCTGTTAATTGTTACCTGTCACGGGGACTGTCAGTGGTCTTTGTCTTGTTATAGACACGTAATAAACCAACAATATAACACAAATAGTTGGGAAAGGAGGAAAAAACAAGGAAATTAATAAAAAAATAGTTGGGAAAGGAGGAAAAAACTAGGAAATGAATAAAAAAATAGTTGGGAAAGGAGGAAAAAACTAGGAAATGAATAAAAAAAATAGTTGAGAGAGGAGGAAAAAACTAGGAAATGAATAAAAAAATAGTTGGGAAAGGAGGAAAAAACTAGGAAATGAATAAAAAAAATAGTTGAGAAAGGAGGAAAAAACTAGGAAATTAATAAAAAAATTGTTGGGAAAGGAGGAAAAAACAAGCAATAAAATTAAAGATATAAACAAGTTCTCTACTCGAAGCGGAATACCAAGGAAATTAAACTAACATTGAAAAGTACTTCGTTATAAATTTTGTTCGGCCACTTTTTTTTTTCTCAGATTTAGTCTATATCTTTTCTCAAGTTTCTTTTCTCCTTCATGCATTACCACCATAACCGTCCACTCATCTTTTCTTTCATTTCCTCCTCACATCTTTTCTCCTACTTCTCCTGACATCTTCTCTCCTCACATCTCCATTCCTATGATTTTTTGTTCTTACATTTTTTCCTTCTAAATCCTCATCTTTTCTTCCCTGTTGGATGGCCTCCCCCCTTCACTTTCCCCCTCGTGGCCCCTCCCCCCCTGCGGCTGCTCCCCTAGTGCCACCCCCCTCCCTGATGCCATCCATAGCCATTCATCGTGCCACGTGTCTGCACACCGCTAGTTATCCTGTCGTCAGCGGGAATTTGTTTATTTTAGGAACGTTTCGACACACACGCCTCCCTCCTTCACCCCCCCTTTACCGCCTCCAGGACCCTCCATCACTTCCTCAACGAACCCAGAAAATTACAAGGAACTCTGGAATCGCACAGAAAAGCACCGTTTGGCCTCAGCAGATCTGCCGGCTGAGCATCGCTACCTATAAATTGAGACGCAAAATGGGAGGGAGAATTTTTCTTACTCTATATTTTGCTCTCTTCTGCGCGGATGTGTCTGTGTGTTTGAAGTGGTGGTCGGGGCGCGAAGGTAACTAGACACCAGCCAGCCTGTCATTGCTATGGATCTGTTTGTTATGCGATGATATTAAGTTTTCTTGTTCATAAATTATATTGTGGTGGTCAGCTCTGGGTCTGTTGTGTAATAGATTTGTAAACTGTGACATATGTTCATTCTAAGTTTTCTTCTTTTCTTCTTCGAGATTATGATATAACCTCTTTCATGTGTGTGTGTTGTGTGTGTGTGTGTGTGTGTGTGCGTGTGTGTGTGTGTGTGTGTGTGTGTGTGGTGTGTGTGTGTGTGTGTGACGATTTACACAAGGTGAGATCTGATTACATTCCTGGCAGCGAGTCAAAACGAAAAGTGATACGCTCACTGATGTGTGTGTGTGTGTGTGTATGTGTGTATGTGTGTGTGTGTGAGGGAAACACACACACAAACACACACACACCACACACACACACGTCCACCAGCATGGCTACGTTCCCTCAGTAACACACTCCATATAACACGACACAAAAGAAACGAGAA
>JACEEZ010000143.1:785000-835000 GCA_016584305.1 Chionoecetes opilio | reverse complement strand
AGGTCTGACCCATCCGGTCTCAACGTTCTACTACTACTGCTGAACCAAATCGTCCTTCTGTCATGTTTACGTCGATTATATTATCACCCAAGCGCTTGAAGTCCTGCAACGCACTCTTACGTAATGTTGTGTGGCGCACCATCGTGTGTGTGAGGGTGCGTCCGGGTGCCTATAGTGACCGCCTGTCTCCTTCCCTTCGCACATGTAACGAAGGCGCCTTAACGAATCAAGCAGCGAAGGGGCCGCTCCGGTGGTGGGTCAGGAAGGCTGAGGCTCTGTAATGCATCGCCGCTTTACCTTAATTACCTTCCCTTAAGCCATGTGTCTTGTTAGAACGGTTTGATTGGAGCGCCGTGAGTGAGCAGCCTGATACACTGAGGTCGCGGGGAGGCGGGTGGGGCGTGCCGAGGCGAGGGTTCCTGACCGCAAGTGACATTCCACGCACATATAGGAAAAGGAAACCACATTTCTTGAGCTTATTTTCCTTTGGGAGGGACAGAATGGAAGCCAAGCCGGGTGAGCAAAATGGTGTGTGTGAACGAGGTGGGGCAGGAGTGGTGGGTGGGGCGGGGTGGGGCAGGTAGGGCAGGAGTGGTGGGTGGGGCGGGGCAGGAGTGGTGGGTGTGGCGGGGCGGGGCAGGAGTGGGTGCAGGGTTGGGGCAGGGCAGGTGTGGCAGGAGTGGTGGGTGTGGTGGGGCGGGGCAGGCGGGGCAGGAGTGGTGGGTGTGGTGGGGCGGGGCAGGAGTGGTGGGTGTGGTGGGGCGGGGCAGGAGTGGGTGCAGGGGCGGGTCGGGCGTCACACAATGGCCCTAACAAGCGGACGTGTCTGCTGGTGGGCGCTGCGTCCTGCCTCACACTGCCTCGTCCCCTAACTTCATCTGGGAGGCTTTAATATATACCGGACAGTCGCGGTCTCAGGGTTCAAGGCAACAAAAATATGGGTGGAAAAATATAAGTTATGGGTTCGTCACCTCCCTCCCGTGGTGCTCTACAACAGGCCACACAGAGGGAGACAAAACATGACAGCATTTACAGTGTTATAATAAAAGTTTGTGTTAGTATCCTTCATCACAGGGATAAGGAATTCTGATCTGGCGCTAAAAGGTGGATGACTTAATAGACACAGGATACTTGTGATAGTTGTGATACGTGTGGATGTACTGGTTGAACAAAGCATGACTATATCTTAACTTTCTCGCGTCGTCACTAGGGTTACAAGAGCTGCCGTCAATACCACTATAGTCGCCACTGCACTAATGTCGTCAGGCGAATATTACGAATGTTAGCATCATTACAAAGTTGTATGTGCCACTGAAGACATGTACATAATATAAACAAACTACTGTGCATGTCTCTTTAGTGGCACATACAAATCTGTAGTGATGCTAAAATTCGTATTATATGGCGCCTGGGGACATTAATGCAGTGGCGACTATAGTGTTGTTGACGGTAGTGTGTATTAGGTCCATTGTTAATATGTTATGTCATCAGCAGCACCAGCACCGGGGCAGCACCACTTTGAAATGTCACCTCCTTCAGATATTCAAGAAGTAAATAATCTATGCATTGCAGAGGAAGGGACGAGTTATCTTTTATTTCTGAAGATAAGGTTAGTATCAGGCACTTCAAGATGTTATGATCCTGAACGTCATTGATTAAAACATTTCACGGTGATGTGTTGTTTAATCGGCCTTTATCGACGTGCTTTGGCTGTGTATTAGGGAGTCACAGCTGTTTACTATATAGCCAGAGCCTTCACACTGCCCAAAGGGGAAACGGCTAACGCACATTTCAGCTTGGAAGGCTGTATACAAGGCCAACACACACACACACACACACACACACACACACACACACCACACACCACCACCACCACCCACACCCACCACACACACCACCACACCCCACACCACACCACCACCCACCCACCCACCCACCCACCCACACACACAGATATTGAAACCATACACCAAGAATCGACCTTTTCTTTGATAGTGACGGATAGCTGCCAACAGCCGAGGCGTTTTGGGGCGAAATAAATCACTGAAAGTCAAAGGAAATGTGTGGCGACGGGTGTGTAGGGGGCGAGAGAGAGAGAGAGAGAGAGAGAGAGAGAGAGAGAGAGAGAGAGAGAGAGAGAGAGAGAGAGAGAGAGAGAGAGAGAGAGAGAGAGAGAGAGAGAGAGAGAGATGAAGTTGTGGAGAATATGAATAAATGATGAGGAGGGTAAACTGTTGTGTGTGTGTGTGTGTGTGTGTGTGTGTGTGTGTGTGCGTGTGTGTGTGTGAGGCGACGGGGCGATCATACTGTACGTTATTGAGGTGTAAGGGTGCATTGGTCGCTCCAGTAATTAACATAGAAATTAATACAGAACGCAATCAAATTAGTGAGGACGGGAATGATACACATTACTAACGACTGTGCGATCCGTTTATCCACGAGTAATGAAAAAAAATAATGATATTACGTGATACTCAACGATTACTTTCCGAAATTAAAACCATCTGATTAGCACCATTACGGATTAACATAGGGAGTTGGGTCATCAGATACACACTTAGCCATCTGTGACCACCCATGAGCCAAGGTACTTAATAATTTATAACATTAGGTCTTCATTAAATTGATAGATAGATATTGATCCCAGCATGTAGAGTGATATTTACAATAAGTACAAATAATATATATAATCTTTGGTCTAACATAAATTGCATACATACAATTATACAACTATTGAAACGTGAAACATTAAGAAACTCGAAATGTTTAAACTTTAGATGTAAAAATAGAGGATGTGATATGATAGTCGCAATGATGGTGATGATGGTGATGGTGGTGGTAGTGGTGGTGATGATGGTGGTGATGATGGTTGTAGTGGTGGTGGTAGTGGTGTTGGTGGTGATGGTGGTGATGGTGGTAGTGGTGATGGTGGTCGTGGTGATGGTGTTGATTGTAGTGGTGATGGTGATGGTGGTGGTGATGATGTTGATTGTAGTGGTGGTGATGGTGGTGGTGATGGTGTTGATTGTAGTGGTGATGGTGATGTTAGTGGTGATGGTGGTGGTGATGGTGTTGATTGTAGTGGTGATGGTGATGGTGATGGTAGTGTTTCAAATGGAAGAACCGGAGCCATGCGCCACCCACGGTCGTAAAGCCGCTACACTTGCCCTTCCTTCATTGTGTTTAGCGTTTAGTCCAAAGAAAGAGCGTGGCGTGAAATATTAGTGTGTGTAGAGCCTTGCCGAATAACCTATAATTGCCTGGGTGCCATGATTCACCTTAACAAATACCTTGAGTTACGGCGTGCAACCTTGCGTATTTCTCTCTGCCTTAAGTGAAAATATGCGTTGTAATTTTTTCCTAGCAGCGTTGACAGGGCGGTAGTGGAGGCGAGGCTAAGCAGATCAATAGGAGTGAACGAGTGAGAGTACCTGAACAATATTTTCTTTCCTCAATTTTCTATGCGTCACTTCTGTCAATATTTTTACGGGGTTACAATTACTTTACCCGCCGCTAACGCTACATTCCCGGGAGGCGAAGGGAGGCTGAGTGGCTGTCTAGGCTTGACTTGGCTTGCTTCCTTCCCTCCAATACTCTGTTTTTGTTTTACGATGTGAAAAATCACGTAATTTTGCTACTTACTGACTGATATTTGATGCCAGAAGAAAGGAATACTACGCTTCTTCTAAATTTCAGTTGTATTTTTATCAAAGTTAACCATATTATCAGGTAAACATAGGCACCATTTTAAGCATGAGACCTTAAGATAGAATGGAATTTTCGTCTCGTTGAAAAAAAAGTAGACTATAATGTGTGTGTGCCGGGGAGAGTGTTCCGTCTCAGCCTCGCTCAGATGTCACTCGCGGGTCATAATCACAGGACGCCAGGGGGGTGATTGCATTCTCTTATGTTGTATATTTATTTAGGAGTTCCATGATGATGCTTCGTTAACCTGCGTGGTAGTGAGAGCGGCGGTGGTCGCGTGCCTGCAACAGCGAGGCACTACTGACCGAGTCTGAACCTCTTCACGCCCAGATCATTTCTTTGCTATATAAAATCGTCTGTTGTTAACCATAAAATTACGAAAAGTGACTGAATATACCAAATTAACTAGTGGACAAGGATACTAAACAGGTCATATCTATAAAATATTGCTTATATTCACTAAAAATCGTCTAATGATACCCAAATTACAATGGAAAATACGTTCTTGGCCTCAAGGGGTTAATGACATTGAGTGAATTCTGATCATTCTTACATTGCCACCAGAATCTTGCTATAGTTCGTCCCGTACAGCTAAGGCTCCGCTTGTTCTGTCCTAATTTCAACCAAGCTCAGAGAGAGAGAGAGAGAGAGAGAGAGAGAGAGAGAGAGAGAGAGAGAGAGAGAGAGAGAGAGAGAGAGAGAGAGAGAGAGAGAGAAAAAAAAAAGAGAGAGATTGGGCCTGGCATGCAAGAAAGGCAGAGATGGGACGGGACGCGAACAGGTGACAGGCGATGATGGAGCCTGGTTACCGAAGACGACATTTCCAGTAAGATGAAAATAAACGAAAACTATTTAAAGAAACAAATCTGAAGGGCAAAAATCATGGTTATTCTTTGTGAGGAGTTGACATGGTGAAGGGATGAAGAGCTTTAAAGGGTAAATGTTATGGACTCAATGGTGACGTGAGTCGTACAGCGCCTCCACCTCCCGGCTCCACCTCCCGCCTCCACCACTGATAAAGGAAAGTGGAAGAGGAGGAGTGGAGGAGCAAGGGAAGAAAAGCCATTGGACTGGAAAGAAAATATAATATGAAAAAAATAAGAATGCGAAGGAAAGGAAGGTGGCGGAAATGGTGGTAGAATGAAAGTATAGAAAGGAGTAAGGACAAAATAGAAAGGGAAGTAGTAAACGAGGAACAGGGAAAGGGTAAAGGGCAAAGGGCAAAGGGCAAAGGGCAAAGGGCAAAGGGCAAGGAAGGAAGGGTTTGCCGCCTCCAGGAATAGTTTAGGAATCGAGAGAAAAAAATGAAGGAATGAGAAACAGAATTACAAGAAAGAATAGACAGATAGAAATAAAAATAAAAAATAAGTTTGGACTGTTGCAATGTTCTCATGAAAAGTTGTGAAAGTATTTACATAACTGTAGGGAAACAAACACACTCTCTCTCACACACACACACACACACACACACACACACACACACACACACACACACACACACACACACACACACACACACACACACACACACACACACACACACACACACACACACACAGAAACACCCACACACACACACCCACACACAGTAGAAACACCCACACACACACACCCACACACATGTACGCACAACACACACACACACACACACACACACACACACACACACACACACACACACACACACACACACACACACACACACACACACACACACACGCAAACAAACCAATAAATGCACACAAACAAGCAAACACGCACGCAAACATTATCAAACAAAAAAACGTTCAAAACATAAACAGAAACTTTAAAACGTAGCCTTTCCTTCCTTTCCTTTGGCATAACAAAAATATAAACGAGAAAAAAATATGTGATTAGCATATGGCTCTTACGTAGAAAGTAGAAAGATAAAAATATATATAAAAAATCTACCTATTTTATTTTAATATATATTGACACACACAATAAGAAAAAAAACTTACAATTGCTTACCTTACTATATCCATCACCTTTCCCTTAGACTTCCTAGATATACTCTATTTTCCTTTTCTTTTAGCCCCTTCACGCCCAGACCTTTCCTTTGCTATGTAAAATCGTCTGTTTTTAGCCATAGGATTACGAAAAGTTACTCAATACATAAGAGAAGCTAGTGGACAAGGATACTAAACACGTCATATCTATTAAATATTGCTTGTAGTCACTAAAAATCGTCTAATGGTACCCAAATAACACTGGAAATTACGTGCTGGGCTTCAATGGGTTAATATTATCCATGTACCTTTATAGCTCCCTGGATACCTACGCATATGTTTTTGTCCGACTGGTATAAATACAGGTAGTGTTTTCATAGGTATATCGGTCTTGCCTCTGCTTCTTCCTTTGTATAATCACGCCAAAGACCCCGCACGCTGAGCTGCCTTGTAGTAATTGTGATGTTTTATTTAGGAAGGAAGGGTGAGGCTAAGGGCAAAAGTCAAGGCGGTCTTAGTTTGGCAGCGAGGGGCGAAGAGGAGAGAGAGAGAGAGAGAGAGAGAGAGAGGAGGAGAGAGAGAAGAGAGAGAGAGAGGGAAGAGAGAGAGAGAGAGGAAGAGAGAGAGAGAGAGAGAGAGAGAGAGATTATTATTATTTAATCAATTTATTACGCCCGAAGGCGACAGACCTAGTGACAGGCATGGCCGTGGATTAGTTACAGAGGACTCGTGTCTCACAGGGCACGCTGAACACACCCACACACACACACGCACGTATACACACACACACACACACACACACACACACACACACACACACACACACACACACACACACACACACACACACACACACATGCACGTATACACACACACACACACACACACACACACATATACACTCACACACGCACACACACACTCACACACACAAAGGGACAAAGTATATGTACAATCATCAGCCACCAAAGTGTGGATGGCGACCAAGAAGGATCTCCAAGTTATCATTCGAAAGTAAATGTGTACACATCTTAATTAAGTTCTGCCCTCGTGGTAATAAGTCTGTCACTGTGGGGCACTGAAGGCAGTAGTGGTCAAGGCTGTTGGCTTTACTTAGGATGGTTTCACAGTTTACAGGAGGAGTAGTGCGGCACGTCGTCTGCTTGGGAGACCTGCCACACTGGCCGGTACCCCAACCTGAGGCGAGCACTGACAAAAGAGAGAGAGAGAGAGAGAGAGAGAGAGAGAGAGAGAGAGAGAGAGAGAGAGAGAGAGAGAGAGAGAGAGAGAGAGAGAGAGAGAGAGAGAGAGAGAGAGAGAGAGAGAATAGTAACTCATGTATGTGTAGAGAGAGAGAGAGAGATGAGAATAAAGGTGTGAGAGTCAGGCCTGTGGAAGCGACATGGAGCAGAGGAAGAACAAAAATCATGGGATGCGAAAGGAAAGAAGTGGGAGAAAGATAGTGAGTGAGGATGCGTTAGTGGATGCGATGGAATAAGGAAGTGGGGAAAGATTACACTTCACTACATTAAATCGCCACTCTCTCATGGTTAAAGGAAAGACACTGACTCGCGTGGGTAAGATAGAGCCTTGATATTTGTTATATCTTTAAGGAGTGATTATAAGGCTTTCTTTTGTTGTATTTTGCTTGCTAGATATACAATTTCACACAACTTGGAGTAAATTTATCCTTATTATAAAAAAAAAATCAATTACTTAAACCGTTTTCCTGAAATTAATCATGATAACGCACCAAGAAATATATAAATTAGTGTCTTTCGCATGATTGTTTCCTGTCTGTCTGTCTGTCTGTCTGTCTGTCTGTGTCTGTCTCTCTCTCTCTCTCTCTCTCTCTCTCTCTCTCTCTCTCTCTCTTCTCTCTCTCTCTCTCTCTCTCTCTCTCTCTCTCTCTCTTGTCTGAGAGTCAAGTCTACCAATTATTATACGTATTCTGATGTAATAACCACTACCCTGTGGAAAATAAATGAATTTGAATTTGAATTTGAACTCTCTCTCTCTCTCTCTCTCTCTCTCTCTCTCTCTCTCTCTCTCTCTCTCTCTCTCTTCTCCCTCTCTCTCTCTCTCCTCTCTCTCTCCTCTCTCTCTCTCTCTGTCTCTTCTCATCTTCTCCTCTCTCTCTCTCTCTTGTCTGAAAGTTACACATTTTTTCTTTTCTATTAATGCTCAAACTCTTTGGTCTCTTTTCACATTCAAGTGTCCGGTCATTCTCCCTACCTCTTCCTCTCTTCTCCTCTCCTCTCTCTCTCTCTCTCTCTCCTCTCTCCTCTCCTCTCTCTCTCTCTGTCTGAAGTTACACAGATGTAATGGTAAAAGGAGAAGGGTTCGGCTGCACGCTCTCTGCATCAAAGAGTTTTCGATCTAACAGCGGCAACAACTGAATGTCAGAACTCTAAAGACTCCGGATGGTGGACTGAAGAGTAAGAGGAAAGAGGAGGAGGAGGGAGGAGTGAGGAGGAGGAGGAGGAGGAGGAGGAGGAGAGGAAGAGTAGGAAGGAAGGGAATGGAGACTAAAGATGAAAGGCGAATAAGGTTCTGGAAGTAGTTTGGTAAGTGTAGGCGAGGGATGAAGGAGGAACCACTTAGAGCCCCGGCAAGGTAAAGGGGGAGGGCAGGAACGCAGAAAGGAGAGGCAGAGGGACTGAGAATCTAGAGAAATGGGAGCAGAGATTAACCCTTCACGCCCAGATATTTCCCTTGCTATATAAAAATCGCCTGCTAGTTAGCCATAGAATTACGAAAAGTAACTAATATACCCAAGTTGTTAGTCGTCAAGGATACTAAACAGGTCATATCTATAAAATATTGCTTATATTCACAAAAAATCGTCTAATGGTACCCAAATTACAATGGAAATTACGTTCTGGGTCTTCAAGCGTTAGAACATAAGAACATAAGAAAATAAGGAAGCTACAAGAGGCCGCGAGGCCTACACGTGGTAGTTCCTGTAAATGTGTTATAGGAATGTGTTATAGGAATGTGTAGTTCGTGTAAGGTCAGATAAGAGAGACAAGGGAGGATGTGAGATCGCTTGAAGGAGATGAATGTATGAATACGTGAATGAAGATATATAAGTTGTTGAACAGATAGATAGATAATAGATGGATTCCTGAGAGAGAGAGAGAGAGAGAGAGAGAAGAGAGAGAGAGGAAGAGAGAGAAGAGGAGAGAGAGAGAGAGAGAGAGAGAGAGAGAGAGAGAGAGAGAGGAGAGAGAGAGATAGATATTATAATGCATATTTCAGCCAGAAGAATTCAAGTTTTGTAGATATACTTTTGACTATGTTGATTCACACAAGCACACGCCAATCACAGCCGAACACGACTGAACACTACACACACACATAACATACACACACAGCCACGAAAAACACATTTCATGCATCACATATGAAGTAACACAAGAAACCAATCACTTCAATCACAACAACACACAACACACAACAAACACACAAAAACAAAACACCACACGACAAGTGCACACAGAGTAATCACAGACACAAACAGCTTCCACACATACTTTAACACAAACAGTTCACAGATACAAGTCTGTAAACACACTAGCACCACACACACTACTCTTACAATTCACATACACATACACACACACATTCACACATAGACTCACAACACAAAACGAAGAGAAAGAAAAAGACACAAAGCACAAATATTTTATTGAGAGTACCTGTTTTGTATATTTTTGATGTTTTATTCCACACAAACACAGCACGGAACAACACCCAAACACCAACATACGCATCACCCGAATGAACACAAGAAAAAACCCCAAATACACACACAACACAACATACAACACACACAACAACAACACACACAACACAACACCACTATTTATTGGGTCCTGTATTGTATGAGTTTGTGTTGTCATTCGTCCACAACCAAATGTTATGACGCGTCACGTGATATGATAAATGATGCCAACAACAACAACAACAACAACAACAACAACAACAACAACAACAACAACAACAACAACAACAACAACTCAATATTGAATTTGCAGGAAATCTCTTTATATATCCATTTTTTTCCCAAAGTTATGGGGTGACTAGAGTATTAATTTTGCTGTTTTTTTTTCTAGCGTTTGGATTAACCCCTTGAGGCCCAGAACGTAATTTCCATTGTAATTTGGGTACCATTAGACAATTTTTAGTGACTATAAGCAATGTTTTATAGATATAACTTGTTTAGTATCCCTGCCGACTAGCTAATTTGGTATATTTAGTTGCTTTTCGTTATTTTATGGCTAACAACAGACAATTTTTTATAGCAAAGGAAAGATTGGGTCTCAAGGGGTTAAGATTATTACTTTTTTTCAAGCAGAGATTATCATTATTTATTCTTTACGTTGCGAGCCTCCACATCTTCCTCCTCGTGTCTCCACATCTTCCTCCTCTTCAATCCACCTCGATCCTTCTTCTCACTTTCGTTGCCATTTCACCCACGCCTCTGTTACTACTACTACTACTACTACTACTACTACTACTACTACTACTACTACTACTACTACTACTATTACTACTACTACCACCCACTACTACTACTCTACTACTACTACTACTACTACTACTACTACTACTACCTACTACCTAACTACTACTACTACACTATACTACTACTACTACTCTACTACTACTAACTACTACTACTACCTACTACCACTACTACTACTACTACTACTACCACTCACTACTACTACTTACTACTACTACTAAACAACTATACTACTACACCCACTACTACTAACTATACTACTACTACTACTACTCTACACTACTACTACTACTACCTAACCTACCAACTACTACCACCACCTACCTACTACTACTACATACTATACTACTACTACTACTACTACTACCCACTACTACTACTACTACTACTATACTACTACTACCTACTACTCTATATACTAATACTCACTACCTACTACTACTACTACTACTACTACACTACTACTACTACTACTACTACTACTACTCCCACTACTACTACTACTACTACTACTTACTACTACCTACTACTCTACTACTACTACTACTACTACTAACTACTACCTACCTATCTACCTACTAACTTCTACTACTACTTACTACTATACTACTACTACTACTACTACTACTACTACTACTACTACTACTACTACCTACTAAAACTGCCATTGTACTAGCGCTATCCGGGTATCCCAGCGCTGCCACCAATGTCACCCACGCTTTCTGTCCTCTCCCTGACGTCCTCACACTGTCTGCACATTTCCTTTCCTTCCTAAATCACTCCGTTCCTCAGACTCCCACACTCACGCGTTATCAGATTCACTTATTTCTCTCTCTCTCTCTCTCTCTCCTCTCTCTCTCTCTCTCTCTCTCTCTCTCTCTCTCTCTCTCCTCTCTCTCTCTCTCTCTCTCTCTCTCTCTCTCTCTCTCCCTCCCTCTGTGTGTGTGTGTTCTGCTATTATACTCTCCTTCCCTTCTTTCTCTCCCTTCTCCCTTCTCTATACCTGCGTCGCTGCGTTTGTACCTCTCTCGACCTCTCCTCTCTGTGTGTGTTCTCCTACTTTCTTTATACTTTTTATCTCCTTCTTTCTCTCCCTTCTGTATACCTGCGTCGCCGCCCCCCTTGCTGCCTTGCGAGGGTGGCGTGCCGAGGGTCGCGTGCTTGCCGCAGCTTTGTTAGACATGCATTGTGTCGCGAGTGTCCACCTGAGGGCCACTTACCCAGGTGTCGCTGCAAAGTGCGGACGAGATCTGCACCTATGACAAGTGTGTGTGTGTGTGTGTGTGTGTGTGTGTGTGTGTGTGTGTGTGTGTGTGTGTGTGTGTGTGTGTGTGTGTGCGTGTGTGTGGAGACATATATGTATATATATATATATATATATATATAGAGAGAGAGAGAGAGAGAGAGAGAGAGAGAGAGAGAGAGAGAGAGAGAGAGAGAGAGAGAGAGAGAGAGAGAGAGAGAGAGAGAGAGAGAGAGAAGAGAGAGAGAGAGAGAGAGAGAGAGGAGAGAAGCAAAAAAATTACAATCAGGCAGACAGCAATCAGTCTCGTCATGCAGGAAGGTCGCGCCCCTAGCTAGCACAGTGGTCGGGAAAGGAGACAGAAGAACCCCCCCCGGCAGCCCTCTAGCGGCGGGGGTCAGAGTTATGGTCGGCGGGCGGCCCAAGTTTGCAGGAGCGGCCGCCAGGGGATAAGTAATGTGCAAAGTTGGCGTGGCGTCAGCGCATTGAGAAACGTCCTGGAGTTAAGGCGCCTTGAGACACACCCACCCTGTCCTCTTGTCATTAGCGGCGGCAGGGCTGCGTCGCGCCCCGGGCCGGCGAGAACCACGATTGATTTGGCTCCTTTGACTTACTATGTATTTTATAACAGAGGACTGACTGAATACTTGGCTCCTCTGGCTTACTTTTGTATTTTATAGCAGAGAACTGACTGAATACTTGGCTCCTTGACTTACTTATGTATTTTATAGCAGAGGACTGACTGAACACTTGGCTCCTTTGACTTACTTTTGTATTTTACAGCAGAGGCCTGATTGAACACTCCCTGCACAATTAAGTCCCAAAGATAAGGTTATTGACGCTATTATAGTATACGTGCTGCCTATGAAGTGATCCCTACGACACCAGATTACCGTGATTATTCTATACCTCTATTGGCAAGCTGTGTTGAGGTATAGAAATAAATACAATGTAGGTAAGGTAAGAATATTTATTTTTATTAGTACAGAGTAGATGGGGCGCGACTCTCAATCCTCCTCGCCACACCCTGCCCCGCTAGAGACTGTTGCCCTCCCAGTGTTGCTTATTAGAACAGCCGTGTGACAAATGAGGCCCTGTCTCTGTAGCGTCCTGGCGTCCCCGAGCTCCATCCGCACCCCGGCTGGTCTCCCTTTGGTCCTTCCTCTCCTAGGCATGGAGGCAAATATTAACCTCTTCACACCCATATCTTTTCTTTGCTATATAAAATCGTCTGATGTTAGCCAAAAAAGTACGAAAAGTAACTTAATATACCAAATTAGTTAGTGGACAAGGATATTTATTATACAGGTCATATCTATAAGTATTGCTTATATGCATTAAAATCGTCTATTATATATTAATTATGGTTGCAAAATTACAATGGAAATAATACGTTCTGGGCCTCAAGGGGGTAAACATTCACCCACGCGCTGCCTTTTTTTACGGCTTTTACTTGTGTGTCATAGTTCTTTTGATATTTTTATTCAAGTTATGCATCACGTCACTTATTTTGTTATCATTTCATCAAGGTAAAAATGAGTTACGAGAGAGATAGACGACAAAAGATGGGTAGGTGAGGTATCATTCCTATTCTCTGATGAGTTATTGAAAACACTCTTGACTGTGCTGGGAGAGGCTCTTGAGCGGCAACGAACTATATCTGGAACCGACGAACATGATGATGATGATGATGATGGTGGTGGTGATGATAATGATAACTGCTTTTCACTGTTATTGCAACGAGTTGAGACGTTGGAGTGATTGATTTGGAGTGACGAGGAGCGTGGTAGCAAAGAGGAGGAGGAGGAGGAGGAGGACGAGGAAGAAGGGGAGGAGGATGAGAGGAAATCTTCTCAACCAAAGTTCTCCCCAGTACCTCCCCCCTCCTCCTCCCCCCATCATCTCCCCGTCCCCCCTCCCCCATGAGCCTCGCATTTAATGGCCCTGATAAGTTTTTGATGACCAACGGTAATGTCCGAAGGTCTTTCATTTAGGAGAGATCGAAGACGCCGCCACATTATCACTTCTTTTTTTATCTCATAATAACTCTCTTGGTATTTTTAGTTCTTTTGAGAGAGAGAGAGAGAGAGAGAGAGAGAGAGAGAGAGAGAGAGAGAGAGAGAGAGAGAGAGAGAGAGAGAGAGAGAGAGAGAGAGAGAGAGAGAGAGAGAGAGAGAGAGAGAATTCGTGTGTTCTTGTTGAGGTCTTTTGTGTTTCGATCTTTTGACTTGATTTTTTTTATGATGGAAAAAGATGGTGAACATGCATTGACTTTACTGTGTTAATGTGTGTGTCTCTCTCTCTCTCTCTCTCTCTCTCTCTCTCTCTCTCTCTCTCTCTCTCTCCTCTCTCTCTTCTCTCTCTCTCTCTCTCTCTCTCTCTCTCTCCTCTCTCTCTCTCTTCTCTCTCTCTCTCTCTCTGAACCACCTACCCTGATCAACTAAGACATCCTTTCACAACAACACGCCAACACACAGAAACATATCAACATTCTCCATAACAAAGCCTCATTTCTATATAACATTCCTAATAACAACCTTTAAGCTCCCCACACCGTCTATTGTGTGTGTGTGTGTCGCCAGTCCGCCCATTCATCAGTGTCTCACCAGGCCTGTGTGAGCGAGGGCGAGGGTGGGTGTGAAAGGACAGGCTGTTGCGACGGGAAGGCACCCACCCTTATGATGGATTACTGGACCCACCCATCGAGTCTCTGGGTCTCTGGGCGGCGAGTCTGCAAAGGGAGGGAGGAAGGGAGGGAGGACTTGATAGATAACCTCACCTCGCCTTTTTTTATGTCTTTCTCTATTGATTTGTTGTGGTGTGAAGCGTGCAATACTGATTAAGGGGGACTGTACCTGTGTGTGTGTGTGTGTGTGTGTGTGTGTGTGTGTGTGTGTGTGTGTGTGTGTGTGTGTGTGTGTGTGTGTGTGTGTGTGTTGATGTTGTATTGACCCCTTGACCCCGAACCTAATTTCCATTGTAATAAGGGTACCATTAGACGATTTTTAGTGAATATAAGCAATATTTTATAGATATGACCTGCTTAGTATCCTTGTCCACTAGCTAATTTGGTATATTAAGTTACTTTTCGTAATTTTATGGCTCAACAACATGCAATTTGTTATAGCAAAGAAAAGTTCTGGGTCTCAAGGGGTCAATGGGTGTAGATAGTGTGTTGATGAAGATTGTATGGTGTTAGGGCGCTCAAAGACGATACAGAAGAAAAGAAGTTGGTATGGGGACACTAATTATAACTATGACACCAAATCAAGGGATGGGGGATGCCAAGAATAGAACATACCAAATAATGGATACCAAGTGTTAACCCCTTCATGCCCAGATCTTTCCTTTGCTATATAAAATTGTATGTTGTTAGCCATACAATTACGTAAAGTAACTAAATATACCAAATTAGTGGACATTAAAGGATATCATAAATATTGCTTACATCAAATCGTCAGACCAATACAGTGTATAGGTCAGGATCTCATAAAAATTGGGTAATATACAAAATGTGCAATGGACAAATTACAATGGAAATTACGTTCTGGGTCTCAAGGTATTAAAGGATACCAAAAGGGGACACTCAATAAAGGCATGGACAGGATATGGGTAGAATGATAACAAACCTGAATGTGGACGGGGGAAGGAGACAAGGCAGGTGGAGGAAGAGGTGGAAGGACTGCCTAGGAGATGATTTGAGGGACAGAGGTTTGAGTGGAGGGAAGGCAGGTGGAGGAAGAGTTGGAAGGACTGCATAGGAGATGATTTGACGGGACAGAGGTTTGAGTGGAGGGAAGGGAGGTGGAGGAAGAGGTGGAAGGACTGCATAGGAGATGATTTGAGGGACAGAGGTTTGAGTGGAGGTGATTTAGAGAACAGGAGGTTGTGGAGAAGACTTGTGAGGAGCTGCGACCCCTTATTAACATGGGAAAGACTACAGGACATTAACAAGAAGAGGAAGGTGTGAGGATGTGAGTATTTTGTGTTGGTCGAGATTAGGGGAGGATGGCCGAGAACTACTTGGTCTTCTAATTCTCTATAGTTTTTTACAATGTTTAATTAAATTCTTCAACGAACATGACTTCTCTCAGCGCTCAGATTCATAAACAGTGTTGCATTAAATATATTGTGATATAATAACACTAGGCTAAATAATGTGTAATGATTTCAGAAGTGATTATTTATTATTAAATACCTTTTCATAGGTGCAAATTAGGCATTATAGAGGTAATCATGGCTGTAATTAATCAAGGTAATGTTTTTATCAACTTCTCGGTAACGCCGTGTTGATTGGTGGTTGATGGGCTGTTCTCAGAGACTGGTAGTGGTGTAAAGGATAGTTATTTTAGTTGGTAGTATTAAGAAATAGTTGTTGGTAGTCATGGTGATTTCGAGTGGGTAGTAATGGAGGCTGGGTGACAACAGGAGTAATGAACTAATGTCGCAATGGTGGCGCCTGGCAGCAGAGGTGGAGGTGGAGGAGTAACAGTGGTGGTGGTGGTGGTGGTGCAGGTTGCAGGCCGCGGGGAGCTGCAGGCTTGTTTAGATGGCCCCACCAGCGAACTTCCCTCACCCACGCACCCCTCGGTAAATCGTTGGTAATTGTGAGGTGCATGTTTAATATTTTATCTTGCGGGGATTACCGCCGCCTCATTGCTCTGTGCCCGACAGTCTCGCACGTCTTGCCCCCACCCGTGTGATTACTCCGGTATTTATATCTCCAGAAAATAATAATGGGTTGTACGCGTATTAATAGATACACGTGTGCTTCAATCGGAAAAGCCGGAGAAATACTTCTGATTAATTACTGAAGCCTATAATTAGTGAAGGAAGGGAGGGGGAGGGAAGCGGAAGCGAAATGCGCGAGGGGAGGGGGAGCAAGGAAGGGAAACTGCCGGCATATTGAAGTACAATAGAAAATGCAGCAGGATTAAAAGTTGAGAGAAAACTTATGTGCCACATGACAGACGAGGGTGAGCCACGAGACACTGCCGGCGGGGCTGCCCCAGGCACTGTGCAGGGTGAGCCACGAGACTGCCGGCGGGGCTGCCCCGGGCACTGTGCAGGGTGAGCCACGAGACTGCCGGCGGGGCTGCCCCAGGCACTGTGCAGGGTGAGCCACGAGATTGCCGGCGGGGGTGCCCCGGGCCCCTGTGCAGGGTGAGCCACGAGACACTGCCGGCGGGGCTGCCCCAAGGCACTGTGCAGGGTGAGCCACGAAGGGCACTGCCGGCGGGGCTGCCCGGGCACTGTGCAGGGTGAGCCACGAGACACTCCGACGGGGCTGCCCCGGGCACTGTGCAGGGTGAGCCACGAGACACTGCCGGTGGGGCTGCCCCGGGCCCCTGTGCAGGGTTTAGCCACGAGACACTGCCGGTGGGGCTGCCCGGGCACTGTGCAGGGTGAGCCACGAGAACATGCCGGCGGGGCTGCCCCAGGCACTGTGCAGGGTGAGCCACGAGACACTGCCGGCGGGGCTGCCCCGGGCACTGTGCAGGGTGAGCCACGGACACTGCCGGTGGGGCTGCCCCGGGCACTGTGCAGGGTGAGCCATGAGACTGGGCCCGGGGGGGCTGCCCCAGGCACTGTGCGGGGAGCCACGAGACACTGCCGGCGGGGCTTTCCCCGAGCACTGTGCAGGGTGAGCCACGAGACACTGCCGGGGGGGCGCCCCAGGCACTGTGCAGGGTGAGCCACGAGACACTGCCGGTGGGGCTGCCCCAGGCACTGTGCAGGGTGAGCCACGAGACACTGCCGGCGGGGTGCCCCAGGCACTGTGCAGGGTGAGCCACGAGACACTGCCGGTGGGGCTGCCCCAGGCACTGTGCAGGGTGAGCCACGAGACACTGCCGGCGGGGCTGCCCCAGGCACTGTGCAGGGTGAGCCACGAGACACTGCCGGCGGGGCTGCCCCGGGCCACTGCAGGGTGAGCCACGAGACACTGCCGGCGGGGCTGCCCCAGGCACTGTGCAGGGTGAGCCACGAGACACTGCCGGCGGGGCTGCCCCGGGCACTGTGCAGGGTGAGCCACGAGACACTGCCGGCGGGGCTGCCCCAGGCACTGTGCAGGGTGAGCCACGAGACACTGCCGGCGGGGCTGCCCCGGGCACTGTGCAGGGTGAGCCACGAGACACTGCCGGCGGGGCTGCCCCAGGCACTGTGCAGGGTGAGCCACGAGACACTGCCGGCGGGGCTGCCCCAGGCACTGTGCAGGGTGAGCCACGAGACACTGCCGGCGGGGCTGCCCCGGGCACTGTGCAGGGTGAGCCACGAGACACTGCCGGCGGGGCTGCCCCAGGCACTGTGCAGGGTGAGCCACGAGACACTGCCGGCGGGGCTGCCCCGGGCACTGTGCAGGGTGAGCCACGAGACACTGCCGGCGGGGCTGCCCCGGGCACTGTGCAGGGTGAGCCACGAGACACTGCCGGCGGGGCTGCCCCGGCACTGTGCAGGGTGAGCCACGAGACACTGCCGGCGGGGCTGCCCCGGGCACTGTGCAGGGTGAGCCACGAGACACTGCCGGCGGGGCTGCCCCAGGCACTGTGCAGGGTGAGCCACGAGACACTGCCGGCGGGGCTGCCCGGGCACTGTGGCAGGGTGAGCCACGAGACACTGCCGGCGGGGCTGCCCCAGGCACTGTGCAGGTGAGCCACGAGACACTGCCGGCGGGGCTGCCCCGGGCACTGTGCAGGGTGAGCCCCGAGACTGCCGGCGGGGCTGCCCCGGCACTGTGCAGGGTGAGCCACGAGACTGCCGGCGGGGGCTGCCCCGGGCACTGTGCAGGGTGAGCCACGAGACACTGCCGGCGGGGCTGCCCCGGGCACTGTGCAGGGTGAGCCACGAGACACTGCCGGCGGGGCTGCCCCGGGCACTGTGCAGGGTGAGCCACGAGACACTGCCGGCGGGGCTGCCCCGGGCACTGTGCAGGGTGAGCCACGAGACACTGCCGGCGGGGCTGCCCCAGGCACTGTGCAGGGTGAGCCACGAGACACTGCCGGCGGGGCTGCCCCAGGCACTGTGCAGGGTGAGCCACGAGACACTGCCGGCGGGGCTGCCCCGGGCACTGTACTGGGTGAGCAACGAGACACTGCCGGCGGGGCTGCCCCGGGCACTGTGCGGGTGCAGGGTCGCTTTCTCGCCGCCGCCCCACACATCCCAGCCATGCCAGCCATGCACGTGCCCATTAGCGCTTCGTTCATGTGGCTGTAATTCCTGAGACTCGACAAGTGGGAAAATTGCACAGGAGAGAATATGAAGGCCCATCATCCCCCCGCCCCTTTACTCATGCCCGGAGTGTGCGTGTATAGCGTGCGTGCCCGCGCTCCCGTGCTCTCATTATTAAGAACATTAAGCGTGAGAGCGGACAGCGTGGCGTCACACCTCACCGTGTGTAATCTCCGGGCGCAGCGGCCGCCCACCACGGGGCCGGGGATTGCCTGGCACGCGGGGAGGTCTGGGAGGCAGGCAGCCCTGACTCACTGTGTCTGAGGGCTTCACGACAGGCAGGGCACAGGGAACAAGACGCGTTTAACAGATAGAGTCAGTCTGCCTTAATGGAAGCTTGAACTATTGCTGAGTATAGTAGTTCCCTCTGCTCTAGTATACTACTCTGCTCGCCGTAGAGCTTTGAAACAAACGTCCACAGTGGAAATGATGTAATATTGATTATTGCAGCCAAAAGCTGTGTAAAAGGATGGGGTGGGGCGCGTCACCCTTGGTTCGTTGGGAGAGATGTACTAGTACTTTCGTAGCACGTCGGCAGCCCTGCACCGCCCAGGGTACTATATGACCCTGGCGCATCAATATTCCCGCGCACCGGCAGGTTCAGACACATTGCAGGCGTGGGCGGTGGGCGGCTGTGCGAGGGTGCCCCGTGACCCTAAAACTCTGGCTCAGCGTTACCGAGGCTCCTGTAGAGAGAGAAAAAAATTGGTGACTTTCTGGGTTCGTATTTTCACAGGCAATGGCGATGAGTGCATTTGCCTGGGTGTACGGCGTGTGCCGATGGCCCGGCGGGGAGGCACGGCAGGCAGATCAGAGCCGCGGAAAATCCACCATTTTTTCCCCCGGAATTCTGGTAAATCAAAAGAAAACCTCATATGCATAGACATTTAAAATAGAAATCAGATTGAATGAATCCCACGAACCTGACATAATCCTGTCAACTCAATTTGGCTTCTTTATAATGTTCACTAAACTGCCGGGCCGCCATTCATGTTTGGGCCAAAACACTGCTTTTTATATTACAGTGTTCCCTTGGTGACGCCTCGTAACCCCCCCTCCCCCCTCCCCCCCCCCACATACTCCTAAAGGCGACCCGCTATCCTGTGTCTGTGAAGGTGATGCTGACGCTACATCACCTTTTTTGGACACACTTGAGGCAACAGTAAACGCCTATCACAGGATCCGCCATGACGAAATGACGAGACAAAGGGACGGATAGGGGTAGAATTAACACAGGAGGATTACAGAAAGTGACAGAAATAAGTAGAATTAACACAGGAGGATTACAGAAAGTGACAGAAATAAGTAGAATTAACATAGGAGGATTACAGAAAGTGACAGAAATAAGTAGAATTAACACAGGAGGATTACAGAAAGTGACAGAAATAAGTAGAATTAACACAGGAGGATTACAGAAAGTGACAGAAATAAGTAGAATTAACACAGGAGGATTACAGAAAGTGACAGAAATAAGTAGAATTAACACAGGAGGATTACAGAAAGTGACAGAAATAAGTAGAATTAACACAGGAGGATTACAGAAAGTGACAGGAAGGAGTGAAAATACACTGGATACTTAAACTCGGAGAGGAATGAGTGGAATGATACAGTGAATGAGTGGCATGGCATTAACACTGGAACACTACACAAAATGACAGAAACAAATATAATTAACACAGTGGATTTACATATAAAGGTGAAAACACTTGAATGTCATCGTAATCACACGTTTTGTCCTTAAGAATTCAATGGTAATAATTATTCTGAGCTACAACACCCATATACTCTGCCCATCCCTGCCCATCAACTCTACCTTCGATTGCGAGTGCATCGGCGGACACAGGGGGACGGCATGAGCCTCTAATCACAGGCGTCACTATAAGAATCCTGCCTGCGCCACCACGGGCGAGGACCAACCATCAGATCCTCAAGTGAACCTCCAGAGCCTACCCCCGAAGCCCTGGGTCACCACTGCCTACAGGCGCTATAGGCACAGATGTAAAAAAAAAAAAAAAAAAAAAAAAAAAAAAAATGCTGTCCATGCCTTTATTTGGTGTCCCCTTTTGGTATCCTTTAACACTTGGTATCCATTATTTGGTATTTTCTATTCTTGGTATCCCCCATCCCTTATTTGGTCTCACATTTATATTTACTGTCCCCATACCAATTTATTTTCTTCTGTATCGTCTTTGAGCGTCCTAACACCATACAGTCTTCATCAAAACACTATATCTACACCCATAAATATAAATATTGTGGCCGTTGAAGGAGATTGCAATGGGGAGAACACAGGACAGGGAGGCATATTCCCGTTCTCTATGAGAGTATGTGGTTTCCGAGTGAAGACGCTTGGCTGTAGCTCCGAAACTAACCATAGGATTTTCTCGAATATACCCTCATTGTGATTCCCACGCAAAGATACTGCTTTAGGAATTACTAGGAAAACCTAACCTACCCTACCCGCAACACTTGAAACACTTGAAACACTTTATTATACTTGCAAGAGGGGGGGTTACATGATAAGTGTCATTTTTGTTTATTTTGAAAATGCAAGTAGCCCATTGGAAGCAACAATGCTTTTTGGGCAGAAATCTAACGTAACCTAACCTGACGTGTTCAAGAGTAAACGCCACATACTCTTCCAGAAAATGGGAATATGCGGCAGGCAGGCGACAGAGTGTAGGAGGCCGAGGGAGCTTATAGGAGTGCCGGGGTGACACGCGGGGACCTCCGGCGGGACAGTGACGGAGCGAGGTGGGCGCCGAGACGCTGGGTATTGGTCCCAGGGCTGACAGAGGAGGGTGTCGCGCCGGCCTCTCCGCCTGGCCTGTTATTATTTGGCGCCTCTTGTGTTGCCCCCCTACCCTTACCCCCTTCTCTCTCTCTCTCTCTCTCTCTCTCTCTCTCTCTCTCTCTCTCTCTCTCTCTCTCTCTCTACATCGTATATTATTAAAAGTCTTGTTTTCGGGGTAAAATCACTCATTCCTGTACTTTTTCCCTTAGTTTCCCGTGTAATTCCTTTAATTTCCGTCCTTTTTCTGTAAGTTCACTGTATTAATTCCACACATTTCTGTCCTTTTCTGTAGTTTTCCTTTGCTAATTCCATTAATTCCTGTCCTTTTTCTGTCAATTATCCATGCAATTCCACTCATTCCTCTCATAGTCGTAAGTTTCATGTCTAATTTCACTTATTCGTGTCACTTTCTGTAATCCTAAATCTGTTAATTCCACCAATATCCACCCTTTCCTTTCATTAAGTCTTACTACCTCTTACTACCCCGTTACTTACTACCTACTACCCTACCCCCTTACTTACTACCTACTACCCTACCCCTTACTTACTACCTACTACCCTACCCCCTTACTTACTACCTACTACCCTACCCCCTTACTTACTACCTACTACCCTACCCCCTTACTTACTACCTACTACCCTACCCCTTACTTACTACCTACTACCCTACCTTACCCCCTCTGGGGTCCATTAGGTTATATCTGAGGACCATTTCATCCTCACTGTCCCTCCACCTGACTTACCTCTCCATCACCTATATAGCATTTACGACGGGCTGTTACCGCCGCACCGCACAATGCACCCGCTGCCCACCCCGCGCTGTCTGTCTCCCGCTGCCCACCCCGCGCTGTCTGTCTCCCGCTGCCCACCCCGCGCTCTCTGTCTCCCGCTGCCCACCCCGCGCTGGCTGTCTCCTGCTGCCCACCCTGCGCTGTCTGTCTCCCGCTGCCCACCCCGCGCTGTCTGTCTCCAGCTGCCCACCCCGCGCTGGCTGTCTCCTGCTGCCTGCGCTGTCTGTCTCCCGCTGCCCACCCGCGCTGTCTGTCTCCCGCTGCCCACCCCGCGCTGTCTGTCTCCCGCTGCCCACCCCGCGCTGTCTGTCTCCCGCTGCCCCCCCCGCGCTGTCTGTCTCCCGCTGCCCACCCCGCGCTGTCTGTCTCCCGCTGCCCACCCCGCGCTGTCTGTCTCCCGCTGCCCACCCCGCGCTGTCTGTCTCCCGCTGCCCACCCCGCGCTGTCTGTCTCCCGCTGCCCACCCCGCGCTGTCTGTCTCCCGCTGCCCACCCCGCGCTGTCTGTCTCCCGCTGCCCACCCCGCGCTGTCTGTCTCCCGCTGCCCACCCCGCGCTGTCTGTCTCCCGCTGCCCACCCCGCGCTGTCTGTCTCCGCTGCCCACCCTGCGCTGTCTGTCTCCGCTGCCCACCCCGCGCTGGCTGTCTCCTGCTGCCTGCGCTGTCTGTCTCCCGCTGCCCACGCCCGCGCTGGCTGTCTCCTGCTGCCTGCGCTGTCTGTCTCCCGCTGCCCACCCCGCGCTGTCTGTCTCCCGCTGCCCACCCCGCGCTGGCTGTCTCCTGCGCCTGCGCTGTCTGTCTCCCGCTGCCCACCCCGCGCTGTCTGTCTCCCGCTGCCCACCCCGCGCTGGCTGTCTCCTGCTGCCTGCGCTGTCTGTCTCCCGCTGCCCACCCCGCGCTGTCTGTCTCCCGCTGCCCACCCCGCGCTGGCTGTCTCCTGCTGCCTGCGCTGTCTGTCTCCCGCTGCCCACCCCGCGCTGGCTGTCTCCTGCTGCCTGCGCTGTCTGTCTCCCGCTGCCCACCCCGCGCTGGCTGTCTCCTGCTGCCTGCGCTGTCTGTCTCCGCTGCCCACCCCGCGCTGTCTGTCTCCAGCTGCCCACCCCGCGCTGGCTGTCTCCCGCTGCCCACCCCGCGCTGTCTGTCTCCCGCTGCCCACCCCGCGCTGTCTGTCTCCCGCTGCCCACACCGCGCTGTCTGTCTCCCGCTGCCCACCCCGCTCTGGCTGTCTCCCGCTTGCCCACCCTGCGCTGGCTGTCTCCCGCTGCCCACCCCGCGCTGTCTGTCTCCTGCTGCCCACCCCGCGCTGTCTGTCTCCCGCTGCCCACCCGCGCTGTCTGTCTCCCGCTGCCCACCCTGCGCTGTCTGTCTCCCGCTGCCCACCCCGCGCTGTCTGTCTCCAGCTGCCCACCCCGCGCTGTCTGTCTCCAGCTGCCCACCCCGCGCTGGTCTGTCTCCCGCTGCCCACCCTGCGCTGTCCTGTCTCCCGCTGCCCACCCCGCGCTGTCTGTCTCCCGCTGCCCACCCCGCGCTGTCTGTCTCCAGCTGCCCACCCCGCGCTGTCTGTCTCCCGCTGCCCACCCTGCGCTGGCTGTCTCCCGCTGCCCACCCCGCGCTGTCTGTCTCCCGCTGCCCACCCCGCGCTGTCTGTCTCCAGCTGCCCACCCCGCGCTGTCTGTCTCCCGCTGCCCACCCTGCGCTGTCTGTCTCCCGCTGCCCACCCCGCGCTGTCTGTCTCCTGCTGCCCACCCCGCGCTGTCTGTCTCCCGCTGCCCACCCCGCGCTGTCTGTCTCCAGCTGCCCACCCCGCGCTGGCTGTCTCCCGCTGCCCACCCCGCGCTGTCTGTCTCCCGCTGCCCACCCCGCGCTGTCTGTCTCCCGCTGCCCACACCGCGCTGTCTGTCTCCCGCTGCCCACCCCGCTCTGGCTGTCTCCCGCTGCCCACCCTGCGCTGTCTGTCTCCCGCTGCCCACCCCGCGCTGTCTGTCTCCCGCTGCCCACCCCGCGCTGTCTGTCTCCCGCTGCCCACCCGCGTTGGCTGTCTCCCGCTGCCCACCCCGCGCTGTCTGTCTCCCGCTGCCCACCCCGCGCTGTCTGTCTCCAGCTGCCCACCCCGCGCTGTCTGTCTCCCGCTGCCCACCCTGCGCTGTCTGTCTCCCGCTGCCCACCCCGCGCTGTCTGTCTCCTGCTGCCCACCCCGCGCTGTCTGTCTCCCGCTGCCCACCCCGCGCTGTCTGTCTCCAGCTGCCCACCCCGCGCTGGCTGTCTCCCGCTGCCCACCCCGCGCTGTCTGTCTCCCGCTGCCCACCCCGCGCTGTCTGTCTCCCGCTGCCCACACCGCGCTGTCTGTCTCCCGCTGCCCACCCCGCTCTGGCTGTCTCCCGCTGCCCACCCTGCGCTGGCTGTCTCCCGCTGCCCACCCCGCGCTGTCTGTCTCCTGCTGCCACCCCGCGCTGTCTGTCTCCCGCTGCCCACCCCGCGCTGTCTGTCTCCTGCTGCCCACCCCGCGCTGTCTGTCTCCCGCTGCCCACCCCGCGCTGTCTGTCTTCAGCTGCCCACCCTGCGCTGTCTGTCTCCCGCTGCCCACGCCCGCGCTGTCTGTCTCCCGCTGCCCACCCCGCGCTGTCTGTCTCCCGCCAAGCATCGCCGCTGAAGACCCGGGAATACATCATCAGACTCTATAGTCGCTTTACCGCCTTTGTCGCCTCCTTCCCGTTGCCTCACGCGCC
The DNA here is from genome assembly GCA_016584305.1 of Chionoecetes opilio. Taxonomy (NCBI): domain Eukaryota; kingdom Metazoa; phylum Arthropoda; class Malacostraca; order Decapoda; family Majidae; genus Chionoecetes; species Chionoecetes opilio. The sequence goes on along the minus strand of JACEEZ010000143.1, from coordinate 810,015 downwards.
TAAATCAATCAATTCACGAGGGTGTCATTGCAGTAATAGCCAAGCTTCCGCCACCCCAGATGCTCTCTCACTCTTTCTCTCTCTCTCTCTCTCTCTCTCTCTCTCTCTCTCTCCTCCTCTCTCTCATCTCTCTCTTCTCTCTCTCTCTCCTCTCTCTCTCTCGTCCTTCTCTCTCCTCTGTCCTGTCTGTCTGTCTGTCTGTCTGTCTGTCTGTCTGTCTGTCTGTCTGTCTGTCTGTCTGTCTGTCTGTCTGTCGGTCGGTCGGTCGGTCGGTCGGTCGGTCGGTCGGTCGGTCGGTCGGTCGGTCGGTCGGTCGGTCGGTCGGTCGGTCGGTCGGTCTCTCTCTCCTCTCTCTTCTCTCCTCTCTCTCTCTCTCTCTCTCTCTCTCTCTCTCTCTCTCTCTCTCTCTCTCTCCTCTCTCTCTCTCTCTCCTCTCTCTCTCTCTCTCTCTCTCTCTCTCTCTCTCTGTGTGTGTCTGTCTGTCTGTCTCTTTCTCTGTCTCTCTGTCTCAATCTATCTATCTATCTATCTATTTCTGTCTGTCTGTCTCTATCTATCTAACTATCTATCTCTGTATGTGTGTTTGTATGTCTGTCTGTCGGTCTGTCGGTCTCTCTCTATCTCTCTCTCTCTTTCTCTCTATCTATCTATGTATCTATCTATATCTGTCTCTTTCTTGCTCTCTATCTATCTATCTATCTATCTATCTATCTACATCCATCTCTCTCTCTCTCTCTCTCTCTCTCTCTCTCTCTCTCTCTCTCTCTCTCTCTCTCTCTCTCTCTCTCTCTCTCTCTCTCTCTCTCTCTCTCTCTCTCTCTCTCTCTCTCTCTCTCTCTCTCTCTCTCTCTCTCGCGATGACCACCTGCATAACCCACCCCTAGTCATCTGCTCTCCACATTCTCTCTCCCTATGTCCTCCCAGCCTCCCAGCCCTCGCCGCCCCGGACCTGCGGAAGTCGTTGCGTTGATAAAGGGGACGCCCAGTTCGATGCTTCCAGCGACGAGATATTCTGTTATGGCGCCACAACTCTTCACGCCATCATCTTCCTGCCACGCTCAGCCATTTTCACTGACCTTATCGGTGTTCGCGTGTGTGTACGTGTGTCTGTGTGTCTGTGGTACCCGCCGGCTGCCCACCACTTCGCCAGGGCGGTTTTTGGGCGGGTTTTGGCGGTTTTGGGTGCTTGTGGCGGTTTCGGGCGGGGTTTTGGGCTGATTTTGGGTGGTTGGGGCTGATTTTGGGCTGTTTTTGTGTGTATTTCTTTTCTAACAACCCCCATGGCCCCCCCCCACTCACTATTTTCCCTTTTTTTCTCATATAAACCTCTAATATTTATCCTTTGCTTTATCTCATTATACTATTTATATATTTCTCCGGAGTATATTTTTGTGTGGTTTATGTGTGTTTGTATATATTTCTAACCACCCTTCCTACCCCTCTCCCCCACACACTATTTGATCTCATGTCAACCTCTAATATCTATGCTGTGCTAATCGTATTCTATTTTCTATTAATTTCAAGCATTGTCTGGTTATTTCGACGTCTATTTTTCTTCTTCTCATGACTACATATTTTATTTCTATGGTTTTTCTTGCCACTGTGTTCCCTTTCTCGCGTGGAGCTCCTGGCAACACAGTAAATCCATTTGACCACTTTCCCCTCCCCTCTCCTTAACTCCTCCCTCTATTCCCTTACCTCCCCTCCCTCCTCTCTCTCCCTCCCTCCTCTAACCATGCCCTTCCATTTCCCTTCCCTCTTTTCCCTCCCTTCCCTCCCCTCTCTCCCTTCCCTCCCTCCCTCCCCTCCCTCCTCTAACCATGCCTTTCCATTTCCCTTCCCTCACACACAGGACCTCATTCCCTTCCTACTTTTTTTCCTTCCCTTGCATCATCACATCGTTTCTCTATTTTTTTCTTTCATGGATTTGCTTTCTATTTTTTTCTTCCTTACACACAAACTTTTCTTTCTTCTTTTATCTGTTTTTTCTTTCTCTCCACTATTCCTCTATTTGCCTTCTCTTAACATTTTTTCCTCGCGTCTTTCTTTCATATACGACCTTTATTAATCATTCTTCTTTTTACTTTTCTTCTCTTCTCTATTCATCTTCTTCTTTCCTCTTCCTCTTCCTCATTTTTCCCTCACGTGTTTATTCATTACTGCCACAATAGAAAAGGCCAAAAAGTAGGCTATTACAAATCACACCATTCTAAGAAACACGTGATAAAATGAAGAGCTATACATTATCTATTAAAACTCTACAACATCTATTACATCTATTACTCTATCAACTCTATTACATCCACAACATCTATTACATCTATTACTCTATCAACTCTATTACATCTACAACATCTATTACATCAATAAGTATAGTCACAGAGAAGGCAACGCCCCAAACAAGCCAAACAAGACACACATTCTATAAAGTCACACTCGTAATTTTCAGTTTCATCATCCAGAGATCACATTACCCGCGCACCTGTCTCGCCCACCTCACATTAATTACCTAACACACACACACACACGCACACACACACACACACACACACACACACACACACACACACACACACACACACACACACACACACACACACACACACACACACACACACACACACACACACACACACACACACACACACACACACACACACACACACACACACACACACAGAGACCACACCATTCACATGCACCAAACATCACGTACAGAAAAGCACGCGCACACATACACGCCACCACAGTAAGGCCTTCCCCTCCTCCCCACCCCTTACCCTTCCTCCCACCTTCCACGCCTCCCCCACGTCTAGAGAGGCAGCTTATATAGGCAGACAGTGAGGCGAGGGGGAGGGGGGCGAGGGTGAGGGAGGGGAGGGGGGGCTGTCATAACCTGTAATGGGATGATCGTGGCGGGTATATAAACGCTCCTCTACCCCTACAAAAGATAGGTCGTGGCGGCGTGGAGTAGCAAACCCATCACCTCGACCGTTCCACCCTCACGAAGTCACCTCTTTATGATATGACGGGGACGTGCTAAGGCGACGCTAAGCTAACGATTGGGAAACTTTACCGCCTGCCTGGGATGCGGGTGCTCGTGGCGTGACGTGAGGGAGTACCTCTATACAGTGTTAGGAGAAAAGAACACAAAGAAGACAAGATCCCAAGTGAAATAGCCAAGGGAAGAGTTGACGAGATTGTTAACTAAGGAGATCAAGTTGAAGAGGATCTATGAAGCGATATTAACCCCTTGAGGCCCAGAACGTAATTTCCATTGTAATTTGGTACCATTAGACGATTTTTAATGAATATAAGGATTATTTTATAGATATGACCTGTTTAGTATCCTTGACCACTAACTAATTCGGTATATTTAGTTACTTTTCATAATTTTATGGCTAACAACAGACGATTTTATATAGCAAAGGAAAGATCTAGGCGTGAAGGAGTTAAGCGTCAAAGGTCACAAGAAGAAGAAGAAGAAGGCGCTCCAGGGTCCCTCGGGCCAGGCATCATCGTAGTGATGGAATGTGAGTGGTGGAGACGGTAAGATGATGATGGTGGTGAGAGAGGACGATTGTACACTAACTCGGGTATTATTCCAGATGAACACCGAATTCACTTTGGTGGACGACAATTTTTTTCTGGTGAGTTTTGATGTGTTTTGAATTAATCTGCTAGCGTTTCTGTCGAAATATTTTTTTTTTTTTTAGGTAAAGGTTATGTTAGGTTATGTTAGGTTAGGTACAGGTTAGGTATAGGTTAGGTTAGGTTTGATATAGGTTAGGTTAGGTTAGGTAAAGGTTAGGTTAGGTATAGGTTCGGTTAGGTTCAATTTGTTTTTTTGTCATTTTTGTTGAAAAAAAAGTGATTTGCTACAGAAACGGTTAGCAGATTCATTCAAAACACATCAAAACTCACCAGAAAAAAATAGTTTCGTTCACCAAAGGAAGTTCGGTGTTCATCTGGAAATTTATCCTAATTCGGTACCGTCGATAACACTAGTCGCCACTGCACCAATGTCGCCAGGAGACATATATTACGAATTTTAGCATCAATACTGATTTGTATGTGCCACTGAAGAGGCATGCACAGTATAGTTTATATTATGTACCTGTCTTCAGTGGCACATAGAAATCTGTAGTGATGCTAAAATTCGTAATATATGGCACCTGGCGACATTAGTGCAGTGGCGACTATAGTGTTGCTGACGGTAGAAAACTGGTGTCCATGGTTTTTAACTGGCGACATGGGGGAGACAGGACAGAAAGGAGGGATTATGAGATACTGACATCACTTCTCGACTACCAAAACGAAGGGATGTTGCGACCCCCTCCTGCCTACCTGGTATTGTATGTGCCCGGCTGCTCTTGTTGTTAACCCCTTGAGGCCCAGAGCGTAATTTCCATTGTAATTTGGGTACCATTAGACGATTTTAATTAATATAAGCAACATTTTATAGATATGACCTGCTTAGTATCCTTGTCGACTAACTAATTTGGTATATTCAGTTATTTTTCGAAATTTTATGGCTAACAACAGACGATTTTTTTTTATAGCAAAGGAAAGATCTGGGCGTGAAGGGGTTAAGTATTTATAAAGCGGCCGATGGTGTTCACTTCACTTATAGTTCACCATATAAAGGTTTCCCAGTGTCCTACCAACGCTTTGCTATATATTATATGGTGTCTGATTTGTCCCCTGCTCTCTCTCTTTAACCCCTTCACGCCCAGACCTTTCCTTTGCTATAAAAAATTGTCTGTTGTTAGCCATAAAATTACGAAAAGTAACTGAATATATAAAATGAGTTAGTCGACAAGGATACTAAAACAGGTCATATCTATAAAATATTGCTTATATTCACTCAAAATCGTCTAATGGTACCCAAATTACAATGGAAATTACGTTCTGGGTCTCAAGGGGTATTAATACGAGACATTTTATTTTTCACCAAGGATTTTGCCTAGTGCCCTTATTGAATACCTAGGACAGAGAATCCCGCCTAATTTGAGCCAGCGTGTCATGGCCTGGAATACGAAATGAGAGTCGCAATTATATGACAAAGTTAAATCAGTACAGGTATCATCAATACACTTCAAAACAAGTGATGATACTGCACTCTTTTCATTTCTTTCTACTACTTTTAATTTTATTTTTACATCACAAAGGACTGGCGAAGAAAAAAAAAGAAGTAATAAAAATCCCGATTAGTTGCCAGTCCCTATAAAGAAGACGGTAAGATAATATAAAAAGGGGGTTATGAACAGGGTAAAAACAGGGTATGGCAGGGACGGGACAGGGCGGGAAGAAGAACAGGGTATGGGGGGGAGGCTAGAACGGCATGGCGAGGGAGGGGCGGGAAGAACAGGGTATATATGGCGAGGGAGGGGCGGGAAGAGGAAGAGGAGCCACGGGGATAACACGGGGAATCTCAACTTAGACAGGAAAACCTAAGTTAGACAGGACGACCTAATGTAGATGGATAGACGCCTGAAGGAAAGAGGCGGGAGTGGCTGGGTGGAGCGAGGGAGGGGTAAGGGAAGGAGCAAAGTAAGAGTGGAGGGAACGAAAGTGAGTTAAAGGCCCAAACCATTGCCTTCCGATCCCCACTGACTGTTTGAGGATTTTTTATCTGTCTGTATTTTGTAACGTGATGGAATATTGAAGATTTTTTATCTGTGTATTTTGTAACGTGATGGAATATTGAAGATTTTTTATCTGTGTATTTTGTAACGTGATGGAATATTGAAGATTTTTTATCTGTCTGTATTTTGTAACGTGATGGATATTGAAGATTTTTATCTGTCTGTATTTTGTAACGTGATGGAATATTGAAGATTTTTTATCTGTCTGTATTTTGTAACGTGATGGAATATTGAAGATTTTTTATCTGTGTATTTTGTAACGTGATGGAATATTGAAGATTTTTTAGCTGTGTATTTTGTAACGTGATGGAATATTGAAGATTTTTTATCTGTCTGTATTTTGTAACGTGATGGAATATTGAAGATTTTTTATCTGTCTGTATTTTGTAACGTGATGGAATATTGAAGATTTTTTATCTGTCTGTATTTTGTAACGTGATGGAATATTGAAGATTTTTTATCTGTGTATTTTGTAACGTGATGGAATATTGAAGATTTTTTATCTGTGTATTTTGTAACGTGATGGAATATTGAAGATTTTTTATCTGTGTATTTTGTAACGTGATGGAATATTGAAGATTTTTTATCTGTGTATTTTGTAACGTGATGGAATATTGAAGATTTTTTATCTGTGTATTTTGTAACGTGATGGAATATTGAAGATTTTTTATCTGTGTATTTTGTAACGTGATGGAATATTGAAGATTTTTTATCTGTGTATTTTGTAACGTGATGGAATATTGAAGATTTTTTTATCTGTGTATTTTGTAACGTGTTGGAATATTGAAGATTTTTTATCTGTGTATTTTGTAACGTGATGGAATATTGAAGATTTTTTATCTGTGTATTTTGTAACGTGATGGAATATTGAAGATTTTTTATCTGTGTATTTTGTAACGTGATGGAATATTACATCTACCATTACTAAAATAGATGATGGTGACGATGAGAGGAATAAAAGTAGTAACAATAGTAGCAACAATGCAAGAAAACAACAGAGACAACGGCCTAAGAAAAAACAGAGGTGCCTGCCCTTGCTTTCCACCGTCACCGTCGCCGTCACCGTCACCGTCGCCGTCACCGTCACGCCCTCGATGGACGCCTCGCTGGTGACGCGGTTACGAAGCGTTACTCGGCCCAATACGATTCCGCCATTATCAAATTTGTTATTCCGAGCAAAATGAATATGTTAATACCCTTTGTATATATTCAGATTTCATTTGATTTACTTAAAGTGCAATCTCTCTCTCTCTCTCTCTCTCTCTCTCTCTCTCTCTCTCTCTCTCTCTCTCTCTCTCTCTCTCTCTCTCTCTCTCTCTCTCTCTCTCTCTCTCTCTCTCTCTCTCTCTCTCTCTCTCTCTCTCTCTCTCTCTCTCTCTCTCTCTCTCTCTCTCTCTCTCTCTCTCTCTCTCTCTCTCTCTCTCTCTCTCTCTCTCTCTCTCCTCTCGCTCCTCTCTCTCTCTCTCTCTCTCTCTCTCTCTCTCTCTCTCTCTCTCTCTCTCTCTCTCTCTCTCTCTCTCTCTCTCTCTCTCTCTCTCTCTCTCTCTCTCTCTCTCTCTCTCTCTCTCTCTCTCTCTGTGTGTGTGTGTGTTTATCTCCTTCTTTTTTTCTCTTTCTCTTTTAATAGAAGTGCCAAGGTTGTCCTATAACTGTATCTAACACTATTAGTCAGGCCGCATTTAAAGACGTACTTTTTTGTACTCAGCATAATGTAATGTACGTACATGTAAATTCCCCGGAAGCAGAACCGAGAAAAAGAGTGTAAGGGATCATTTAGCCTTATAAAGACGCATAAAGACAAGTACTGTTGCAGAATAACTAAATTACTCACGGCAAAGCACGATAAAACACAATGACACATGTCTTCTTATAATGAAAGGCAAATAGTTTACGTAATGGAGCATTAGACGCACTTTATTCACACCCTTGTCCTCACTTCACTTCACTGTAGACATGACTGGGACGGAGCGTTAAGGCCGGTCCCCACTAGCCCGCTTGTACGGCCGCCGTACAACAACAATGAACAACTGACGTCACAATGACGTCACAAAAAAGTCTACCACACCGCCGTACCGCTGTACGGCTGCCGTACAAAGTTAAAATCAAGTCATCTCTCCCGCTCGGCGGTGTCCGCTCGAGCGGAGGTGCAAACTGTGCCCCGTTACCACAAATACCACTCAAGCAGTGATGATGGTGACGTCATTGTTGGGCGGTGTACGGCAACGGCGGCCGTAGAAGCGGGCTAGTGGGAACCGGCCTTTAGACGCACTTTATTCACACCCTTATCCTCACTTCACTTCACTGTAGACATGAATGGGATGCAAAATACTCCCGTCGTGCCTCTGCCGCCGCCAGATGAATAATAACCCGGCCTGCCATCCGTCACGAGGGCCAATTAACCAGGTAATTTAGTGTGCGAGTGTTGTGTTCCGCCGCTCCTCCCATGACACACGAGCCGCGCCACCATCCATCACGCGTCACCACACCGACTCATGCTGACTCGGGAGACTCAAAGCAAGGGAGCCCCAGTATGAAGCGACTCAGTTTTCTTGGATGGTGAGGAGAATGAATATAAGAACATTAGAAAATAAGGAAGCTATACAAGAGGCCGCGAGACCTACACGTGGTAGTTCCTGTTACTTAATACTACCTGCATCCACCTCCCATCCATAACACTCCAGCCTTCTTTTAAAGCTCCCTATTGACTCCGCACTAACTACCTACATGTATGAGACGCGTTGTGAGTTGGTGTGAGGGTCTCGGGTCTTGGCGTGGTGAGGTGAGGAGGGGGGGTTGTCAGGACGGGGTGCAGTCAGTTCGTACACAAGTTGTTTCGTACACCAGTAGATTCGTACACCAAAAAGTTGTTTCGTAGTCTATCTGAAACCATATTCGTTTCGTACACTCAGCTCAGAGTTGAACTTGACTACTAGAGTTACGAAACGACACCAGGTATGTACGAAACAACTCAATATCAGTGTAGGAAACAAGTAACAGAACCTGGGTACGAAACAACTTGTGTACGAAACTCCCTGTAACCGTCAGGACGAGGGTTGACATTAGTGTGAGTGTAACAGCAGCTACTTAGATGTGACGTGGAGGAGAGGAAGGACGAGCTATTATGCGGAGGAGGGAGGAGGAGGAGGAGGAGGAGGAGGAGGAGGAGGAGGAGGCTGGGGGTAGCGGTGTGTCCTCCTCCAGGAAGCGTGTAGCCCTGAAGAGCCTCTCAGGGGACGCCGTGTTAGTGCGTGGGACACGTGAATGAATGAGCTTGTGTGTTTGATTGTGTGTCTGTTTGCCTGTCTGTCTCTCTCTCTCTCTCTCTCTCTCTCTCTCTCTGTCTGTACCTGCCTCTCTCGCTTTCTCTCTCTCTCTATCTCTCTCTCGCGTGAATGCATGGGCTTCTGTGTTTGATTGTGTGTCTGTCTGTTTGCTTGTCTGTCTGTCTGTTCGCTTGTCTGTCTGTCTTTCTGCCTCTGCATATCTCTCTCTCTCTCTCTCTCTCTCTCTCTCTCTCTCTCTCTCTCTCTCTCTCTCTCTCTCTCTCTCTCTCTCTCTCTCTCTCTCTCTCTCTCTCTCTCTCTCTCTCTCTCTCTCTCTCTCTCTCTCTCTCTCTCTCTCTCTCTCTCTCTCTCTCTCTCTCTCTCTCTCTCTCTCTCTCTCTCTCTCTCTCTCTCTCTCCTCTCTCTCTCTCTCTCTCTCTCAACGCTATTGATTCAAGCTAAAAATATATTTCTACTTGGGTGAGACATATTTTGAGTTTTGTCCATAGTATTTCCTGCTGACTGTTGCTCTAAAGTTAGACTCGACTGAACACAATACCTGCCGCATCATAAATGACTTGCTGAAGGTGAAAAAATCGATACTGTATTGTCTTGACGTGTGAAGTGGTTGCGTCATCATGTATTTCTAACTTTCTAATTTCTTATTTTCCTAACTTCCGAGCGCCTAACTTCTGATCTTTCTATAATTTCTGATTGGGGCAAAGCAAACCTTGCTTTGTTCAATGCCTTAAAAACCCAATTTCTTCACCTTGACAAAACCTACCAGATAACTATCCCCTCTTCTTCAATGACACTCAACTGTCTCCTTCTTCTACAATGAACATTCTAGGACTATCCTTTACTAAAAATCTGAACTGGAAATCTCACATCTCATCTCTTGCTAAAACAGCTTCTAAGAAGTTAGGTGTGCTGTGGCGTTGCGTCGTTTTTTTCTCCCTCCCAATTGCTTGCTCTCTACAGGGGCCTTATCCGCCCATGTATGGAGTATGTCTCACATGTTTGGGGAGGATCCACTCATACAGCTCTCCTAAACAGGGTTGAGTCAAAAGCTTTTCGTCTCATCAACTCCTCTCCTCTGACTGACTGTCTTCAATCCTTAAATCACCGCCGCAATGTTGCTTCTCTTGCTCTCTTCTACCGTTATTTTCATGCTCACTGCTCTTCTGAACTTGCTAACTGCATGCCTCCCCCACTCCCGCGGCCTCGCTGCACAAGACTTTCTACTCATTCTCATCCCTATTCTGTCCATCTTCCTAATGCAAGAGTTAATCAGTGTCTTTACTCTTTCATCCTTTCACTGGTAAACTCTGGAACTCTCTTCCTGTTTCTATTTTTCCACTTTCCTATGACTTAAATCTTTTCAAAAGAAGAGTAACAAGACACCTCCCGAACTAAATTGGCCTACCCCTCTGTTTTTATTTTATTCTCTTACTGTCTTCTTTATAGGGACTGGCAACTAAGCGGGCTTTGTGTTACCCATTTTTGTTGTGCCCTTGGCCAGTTCCTTGTGATGTAAAAAATAAAAAAAAATAAAAAAAAATTATGAAATGTGTGAAGAATGAAGGCCTTGCAACGTGCTGTATCGCATTCTGACACCTTGTAATGAGTTGTCATGCTAGCAGCCAACCCTTCACCTGATAGCACATGGAAACCTTAACCCCTTCACGCCCAGATCTTTCCTTTGCTATATGAAATCGTCTGTTGTTAGCTATAAAATTACGAAAAGTAGCTGAATATACCAAATTTGCTAATGGACAAGGATACTAAACAGGTCATATCTATAAAATATTGCTTATAGTCACTAAAAATCATCTAATGGTACCCAAATTACAATGGAAAAAATTACGTTCTGGGCCTCAAGGGGTTAACAAGAAATACAGGTCAGACTGATACAAAGTGACGACGCCTCTAACAAAAAATCGATATTGAACTAACTCCAGGGAGCCCCTCGGGGCATGGGGTGAAGCAACGGTGGGGGCACTCATGAGTTGGACTCAGTGGACAGGTGTTGTCATTAGCGGTGGTAGTTGGGTGTTGGTGGTGAGTGTGTGGTAGTGGGTTAAGTTGTGCTGTGGTAGTGGTAAGCAGTGGTAGTTGTGCTGTGGTAGTGGCAGGCAGTGGTAGTTGTGCTGTGGTAGTGGTAAGCAGTGGTAGTTGTGCTGTGGTAGTGGCAGGCAGTGGTAGTAGTTGTGCTGTGGTAGTGGTAGGTAGTGGTAGTTGTTTTGTTGTGGTAGTGGTAGGCAGTGGTAGTTGTGTTGTTGTGGTAGTGGTAGGCAGTGGTAGTTGTGTTGTTGTGGTAGTGGTAGGCAGTGGTACATGTGTTGTTGTGGTAGTGGTAGGCAGTGGTACTTGTGTTGTTGTGGTAGTGGTAGGCAGTGGTAGTTGTGTTATTGTGGTAGTGGTAGTTGTGTGGTTGTGGTAGGATGAAAACCTTCAACTACTGTGAAAATTGATTAAACTTAGAAACAATACAACATGAAGGAAGAAGAATGGCAGCCAATTCATGTATTTATTTATTGATTAACACATTCCTGTCTCTTTATTGATATTTTTGCATATGTTAACCTGTATTGGTATTCATGCATCCTGACGCCCTTAATGACGCCCTTGAAGCATGGCAGGCCAGCAGGTTGGCGCCCTTGAAGCACGGCAGGCCAGGCAGGTTGGCGCCCTTGAAGCACGGCAGGCCAGCAGGTTCGTGCCCTTGAAGCACGGCAGGCCAGCAGGTTGGCGCCCTTGAAGCACGACAGGCCAGCAGGTTCGTGCCCTTGAAGCACGGCAGGCCAGCAGGTTGGCGCCCTTGAAGCACGGCAGGCCAGCAGGTTCGTGCCCTTGAAGCACGGCAGGCCAGCAGGTTGGCGCCCTTGAAGCACGGCAGGCCAGCAGGTTGGCGCCCTTGAAGCACGGCAGACCAGCAGGTTGGCGCCCTTGAAGCACGGCAGGCCAGCAGGTTGGCGCCCTTGAAGCACGGCAGGCCAGCAGGTTCGTGCCCTTGAAGCACGGCAGGCCAGCAGGTTGGCGCCCTTGAAGCACGGCAGACCAGCAGGTTGGCGCCCTTGAAGCACGCAGGCCAGCAGGTTGGCGCCCTTGAAGCACGGCAGGCCAGAGGGGGCCCTTGAAGCACGGCAGGCCAGCAGGTTGGCGCCCTTGAAGCACGGCAGGCCAGCAGGTTGGCGCCCTTGAAGCACGGACAGGCCAGCAGGTTCTGGCCCTTGAAGCACGGCAGGCCAGCAGGTTGGCGCCCTTGAAGCACGGCAGGCCAGCAGGTTGGCGCCCTTGAAGCACGGCTGGCCAGCAGGTTGGCGCCCTTGAAGCACGGCAGGCCAGCAGGTTGGCGCCCTTGAAGCACGGCAGGCCAGCAGGTTTGGCCCCTTGAAGCACGGCAGGCCAGCAGGTTGGCGCCCTTGAAGCACGGCAGGCCAGCAGGTTGGCGCCCTTGAAGCACGGCAGGCCAGCAGGTTGGCGCCCTTGAAGCACGGCAGGCCAGCAGGTTGGCGCCCTTGAAGCACGGCAGGCCAGCAGGTTGGTGCCCTTGAAGCACGGCAGGCCAGCAGGTTCGTGCCCTTGAAGCACGGAGGCCAGCAGGTTGGCGCCCTTGAAGCACGGCAGGCCAGCAGGTTGCGCCCTTGAAGCATGGCAGCCACAGGTTCGCCCTTGAAGCACGGCAGGCCAGCAGGTTGGCCCTTGAAGCACGGCAGGCCAGCAGGTTGCGACCCTTGAACACGGCAGGCCAGCAGGTTCGTGCCCTTGAAGCACGGCAGGCCAGCAGGTTGGCGCCCTTGAAGCACGGCAGGCCAGCAGGTTCGTGCCCTTGAAGCACGGCAGGCCAGCAGGTTCGTGCCCTTGAACCACGGCAGGCCATCAGGTTCGTGCCCTTGAAGCACGGCAGGCCAGCAGGTTCGTACCCTTGAACCACGGCAGGCCAGCAGGTTGGCGCCCTTGAAGCACGGCAGACCAGCAGGTTCGTGCCCTTGAAGCACGGCAGGCCAGCAGGTTCGTGCCCTTGAAGCACGGCAGGCCAGCAGGTTCGTGCCCTTGAAGCACGGCAGGCCAGCAGGTTGGTGCCCAAGGTGTGGCCACGACCCTCCAGACGGCTGGTAACTCCCCGCCACTTGATGGTTTCCAATTTGTTCAAGTCCCGAGCCGACAGCCAATCAGCAGGTCGCTCCAGCCCACCAATAGCAGGCTGGCATGAGGGCGAGGTTCATCACAGCACGGGTTTAATCAGTGTCTTTTACGCCCTGGATGCAGCCGGTAGTCAGGCGCACAATGAGCAGCCGTCAGTAACCCTCACTCAGTCAAGCAAGACAACGACTGAAGATTGTTGTAATCGTCCTGATGCTGTTTCTGCGATCATGAGAGAGAGAGAGAGAGAGAGAGAGAGAGAGAGAGAGAGAGAGAGAGAGAGAGAGAGAGAGAGAGAGAGAGAGAGAATAAAATAATGAAAACCTCGTCCAAAAAGAGTGAGGGAAAAAAAAGGCCGAAACAGACGCCCCCATCACAGCCTTCCATATTACCTTCCACACACTTCAGCCCGCCCATAGAGCCCCCTTTTCCCCTCCCCCCCCTCACCTGCCCCTCACCCAGTCGTAATTACCACATTCATCTCCCGGAGTATTCATATTATCCGTCCATGTGGCCAATTTCGCCGCCCGCTCGCCGGTACAATCGTGGATGAAGGCTGGAGGGAGGGAGAGAGGCGAGGGAAGGGCAGGCGGAACACAGGGCTCGACAGTAATGCTGCAAGTCTGCCTATGTAGTTATCTATGTGTTTATTTGTGGGATTAAATCGGGTACTTTCCGACCTTCCATTACACACTAAACTTGTACATTGATTCGTGTGATCAGAAAGGTTTTGTTGAATTAAGTTTTAGCATCAAAATATGTTGGCATGTTGAAGTATTCTCGCCTGTTTTTCTTCCTCATCTTCCTCTTTTTGTTCGTTTTTCTCACACGCGTACTCACACACGTACACACACACACACACACACACACACACACACACACACCACACACACACACACAACACACACACACTTCTGATGCTCACATCCGGACCAGATCAATCTTCTGATTTCCATTTGTGTCATCCTTTCTAGGCCTTCACATCCCCCCCTTCCCCCCTCTGCCAATAACCCTGCTCCCCCTCACCTCCCCCTCCCCCTCTCTCCCCTCTTTCTCCCCCTCCCCTTTCCTCTCCCTCTTCTCCGCCTTTCCACTGACATTCCTTCCCGCTGTTACCATCTGCGTTCCTACTGTTTCATCTCTCTCTCTCTCTCCTCTCTCTCTCTCTCTCTCTCTCTCTCTCTCTTCTCTCTCTCTCTCTCTCTCTCTCCTCTCTCTCTCTCTCTCTCTCTCTCTCAACAACGTGATTAAATACTTTTGTTTTCATTTCATCATTTCAATATTGCATTCCATCACACATCTTGCTCTCTCACTCTCCAAATTTGAGGTTCCAAGTCACATTTTGTCTTTGTTTCATTGTCATAGCAGCTGAAATAATCGCTGGTTGAAGTAGTTTGTTTATTTTAGTCTCCGAATCTCTTGATCCCTTGAAACAGACGCAGGTGTTACGCTATGTACAGATTAGGGCCGAAAGGACGAGGCATTGCGAGACAGGTAATAATAGGATGTTTAAGTGGCGTCCATATTTCACGCTACACCCACAAACCCACCCACACCGCCATGTATTATCATATTATTCATAACACCAGCGTGATTTACGGTCCTCTTTTTCGTGTGATGAGAAAAATGATACATTCTTCGATCAATTACGTGAACGCCTTCCATTATGAGACCAGAGTGAAAAAGATTTTGGATCTCAGCTAAAGGAATAAATTTGAGCATTTTCTGCATATTGTCTTTGAGGAGGGAGAGAGTGAAGGAAGGAGGGAGAGAGTGAAGGAAGGAGGGAGAGAGTGAAGGAAGGAGGGAGAGAGGGAAGGAAGGAGGGAGAGAGGGAAGGAAGGAGGGAGAGAGGGAAGGAAGGAGGGAGAGAGGGAAGGAAGGAGGGAGAGAGGGAAGGAAGGAGGGAGAGAGGGAAGGAAGGAGAGAGAGGGGGAAGGAAGGAGGTAGAGAGGGAATGAAGAAGGGAGTGAGGGAAAGAAGGAGGGAGGGAGGGAAGAAAGGAAGGAGGGAGAGAGGGAAGAAAGGAAGGAGGGAGGGAAGGAGGGAAAGAAGGAAGGAAGGAAGGAAGGAGGGAGGGAGATAAGCAGTGGTGTGGTGGAGTAAGTAAGGGCAGCGTCGTTGGGTAAGGAAGGAAAGGGCCTGTAGGAAGAGAGTGAGGAATGATGATGTAGGAGTGAGTGATGGATTACTCTCCACTCCAATGCCATGCTCGTTTATTACTCCCTCTACTCCCTCCTCTGCCTTCACCATAACATCGAGCTCTCCCTCCAGCATGTCTTGACGTTGTTCCTCGTACGTACCATCGTCAACCCTCAGTGTATATATATATATATATAAGAAACAGGAACTACCACGTGTAGGTCTCGCGGCCTCTTGTAGCTTCCTTATTTTCTTATGTTCTTATAAGGGCGGCTTGTCACTCGATGCATTAAATTTCTCCTGATGCGGCCGGCGGTGGACACTGGGCGATCCTCCGAAGGGCAGAGAGGCTGTGTGTGTAGTTGTCTCTTCACAAATTTGATCTTGATTTTTCTCCCTATGGGTTTGGAGATAATTTGGCCGCATGGGACGAGGAGACTAATAAAACATCAGGGATTATGCAGGAATATTAGCCGAGTTTCCCCCAGGAGGCCATTATAACGTGACGCCGGCCTTCTCAACCCTCGCGACCAGCTTAGATTGGAAGCTCCTCTCTGTCTCCTTCCTTCCTCTCCATCTCCTCCCTTCTCTCCTCTTCTTATTTCCCTTCCTCCGTATACCTCCCTCAATCCTTCTTTCCTCTCCTCCCGACGCACCTTATTCCCTTCTTCAACACACACACACACACACACACACACACACACACACACACACACACACACACACAACACACACACACACACACACACACACACACACACACACACAGTACCTCTTAAATGTTCACGGTCGGTTAATCAAAGTTATTTCTTTCATTCTTTGTCGTATGTAAATTTTATCAACATTTTTTTTGTTTGTTTTATGTCAAGGGACAGACTGGTTTATTGGTAACTCCCCTTCTGTTATTGGGGCCTCAGGGTGTGTGTGTGTGTGTGTGTGTGTGTGTGTGTGTGTGTGTGTGTGTGTGTGTGTGTGTGTGTGTGTGTCCTGCCTCGTCATTCCTATACAGGGTTCCTAGGTCGGCAGGAAAATTCTTCTCACGTCTGGCAAATCTGAACAAACTCGTCATTAATTATATTATTGTCACAGGAAAACTGGCGAGTGAAAATGTTCTGTAACGTGTGTAGATAGTCGTCGCGAATCTATTGTTTATCTAGTGTATTGGAAAAATATTATAGTCATATTATAGAGAACGGTTTTTATATCTGTGAAGTTCTTCGTACTAGCTTGTCAATGCTAACTTGCCCTGTGGATTTCTTAAAGGATTTCATCATCAGAAAATACCAACATCATTCTTAAAACGTAACAGATTTATGTTAATTTGATGTGAATTGAGCTGCGAAGATGAAACAGCAAAGGACAGTCGCAGTTTTCAGGCAGGGAGTGCAAAGTGCCGCCCTTAACCTGTGAGCGGGGTGTCCTGCCTGCCTGCCTCCCAGCCTCCCTCCCTGCCTGCCTGCCTGCCCTGCCTGCCTGCCTGCCTGCCTGCCTCCCTGCCTGCCTGCCTGCCTGCCTGCCTGCCTGCCTGCCTGCCTACCTGCCTGCCTGCCTCCCAGCCTGCCTTCCAGCCTCCCTCCCTGCCTGGCTGCCTGCCTGCCTGCCTGCCTGCCTGCCTGCCTGCTTGCCTGCCTGCCTGCCTGCCTGTCTGCCTGCCTGCCTGCCTGCCTGTCTGTCTGTCTGCCTGCCTGCCTGCCTGCCTGCCTGCCTGCCTGCCTGCCTGCCTGCCTGCCTGCCTGCCTGCCTGCCTGCCTGCCTACCTGCCTCCCAGCCTGCCTGCCTGCCTGCCTGCCTGCCTGCCTGCCTGCCTGCCTGCCTCCCTGCCTGCCTGCCTGCCTGCCTGCCTGCCTGCCTGCCTGCCTGCCTGCCTAGCTCCCTGCCTGCCTGCCTCCCAGCCTGCCTCCCAGCCTCCTCCCTGCCTGCCTGCCTGCCTGCCTGCCTGCCTGTCTGTCTGTCTGCCTGCCTGCCTGCCTGCCTGCCTGCCTGCCTGCCTGCCTGCCTGCCTGCCTGCCTGTCTGCCTGCCTCCCAGCCTCCCTCCATGCCTGCCTGCCTGCCTGCCTGCCTCCCTACCTGCCTGCCTGCTTGCCTGCCTGCCTGCCTGCCTGCCTGCCTGCCTGCCTGCCTGCCTCCCTGTCTGCCTGCCTGCCTCCCTGCCTGCCTGCCTGCCTGCCTGCCTGCCTGCCTCGTGGTCCTGGCTGGCGGGTCTATGCTCGGCCTTGACACTCATGTTCTTCATTTGCTATTATCATGAAGTGGATCGCAGTTGGGTGATCATTAGCGGAGTTTTATGAGTGGCTGTGACTGCCGGGCGAGTGGCCTGTGGAGGGGCTGGCAGCTTGTAATTAAAGGTTAAAATGCACCTCTTGGCCTTCACGGCGATACCTGCGTGAGGGTAATGGGCGTGAGTACTATGGAGTGGGCGGGGGTGGGCGGGGCAGTGACTCCTCGTGTGCAGGGAGGTCAGGGAGGGAGAAGTGAAGGGAGGGAGAAGAGCGAAGAGAGAGGGAGAGCGAAGGGAGGTTAAGGAAGGAAGTCAAGGCTTGGGGAAGGGGTGTTGATGGTGGTAGTGAAGGGAATTGTTAACACGGTGGATAGTGCACGTAGGGCTTAACAATTGTATCAGTAAAAATGTCAATGTGCTGCCGTGCATTCTTGGTCGTGTACTTAACCCCTTCACGCCCAGATCTTTCCTTTGCTATAAAAAAAATGTATGTTATCGAACCATAAAATTACGAAAAGTAACTGAATATACCAAATTAGCTAGTCTACAAGGATACTAAACAGGTCATATGTATAAAATATTGCTTATATGCATGAAAATTCGTCTAATGGTAGCCAAATTACAATGGAAATTACGTTCAGGGTCTCAAGGGGTAAGTCAATTCAATGTTTCACTCTTTTAGTATTATTTGTGTGGCCGCGGCGAGAAGGTTGGAGCCACTCTGAGCTGCCTTAGGTGTGTGTTTGCAGCCACTCCTGTATGTAGTTAGCTGTGTGTTTACCTATTCATTGCTGTGTCTAATTGACATTTCTATTATTATTGATATCTATAATAATATAAGCGAAAGTGTGTCTGTCTGTCTGTCTGTGTGTGTGTGTGTGTGTGTGTGTGTGTGTGTGTGTGTGTGTGTGTGTGTGTGGTATAGGTTCCGCCCCCCGTGGCGCAAACACCTCATATGGCACATTTTTGGAATCAGGTTGACCAGGGGAAGGTCATAAGCCCACTTATGAGATGATCCGATCACTTTTTTTTTCTTTTTTTTTTAGCAGCCTATTAGCGAGAATTGTGAAAACAAAAGTGGGTTGCGAGAATTGAGGAAGCCTTGATGTAGGGTGATGGGTAATGGGTGAGTGAATGGGTGGGGTGATGGGTAATGGGTGTGGGGTGATGGGTGAGTGAATGGGTGGGGGGTGATGGGTTGGGGGTGATGGGTGATGGGTGAGGGAATAGGTGGGGGGTGATGGGTAATCTATAATAATATAAGCGAAAGTGTGTCTGTCTGTCTGTCTGTGTGTGTGTGTGTGTGTGTGTGTGTGTGTCTGGTATAGGTTCCGCCCCCCGTGGCGCAATCAACTCATATGGCACATTTTTGGAACCGGGTTGACCAGGGGAAGGTTTTAAGCCCAATTATGAGATGATCCGATCATTTTTTTTTTCTTTTTTTTTTAGCAGCCTATTAGCGATAATTGTGAAAAAAAAGTGAGTTGCGAGAATTGAGGAAACCTTGATGTAGGGTGATGGGTAATGGGTGAGTGAATGGGTGGGGTGATGGGTAATGGGTGTGGGGTGATGGGTGAGTGAATGGGTGGGGGGTGATGGGTTGGGGGTGATGGGTGATGGGTGAGGGAATAGGTGGGGGGTGATGGGTAATGGTAAATATAAGCGAAAGTCTGTCTGTCTGTGTGTGTGTGTGTGTGTGTGTGTCTGGTATAGGTTCCGCCCCCCGTGGCGCAATCACCTCATATGGCACATTTTTGGAATCGGGTTGACCAGGGGAAGGTTTTAAGCCCAATTATGAGATGATCCGATCACTTCTTTTTTTCTTTTTTTTAGCAGCCTATTAGCGATAATTGTGAGAAAAAGTGGGTTGCGAGAATTGAGGAAACCTTGATGTAGGGTGATGGGTAATGGGTGAGTGAATGGGTGGGGTGATGGGTGAGTGAATGGGTGGGGGGTGATGGGTTGGGGATGATGGGTGATGGGTGAGGGAATAGGTGGGGGGTGATGGGTAATGGGTGAGTGAATGGGTGGGGGGTGATGGGTAATGGGTGAGTGAATGGGTGGGGGGTGATGGGTAATGGGTGAGTGAATGGGTGGGGGGAATACATACATTTCTACATCCATGATTTCAGGAAAGTTAGAAGGGGCTATCTGGAGAGTCGATGTTTGGTGGGCCGAAGGCCCACCAAACACAGGTGGTGGGCCGAAGGCCCACCAATAGCCCTCCGCAGGAGCTAGCCAAAAAGTCCGCCCGGAGGGCGGCTTTGCGGCTAGTTACTGATAAATGCGAAGCCAAATGATTTTTCTAACCTACACATACAGAATGAGAGAGAGAGAGAGAGAGAGAGAGAGAGAGAGAGAGAGAGAGAGAGAGAGAGAGAGAGAGAGAGAGAGAAAGAGAATAATGATGATGACATATACGAGTGTACATTTCAAATAGTACATTGATAAGGAGCAAAGAAAGGAGGGAGCAGGGAGCAGGTGACCCCGAAGAACAGGCTAAAGTAACCCTCCTCAATATTAAAATTTGTAATAATTGAATTTGCATGATTAGGGGACGTTCCTTTCGTCCTCGGTTCCTCTGTGGCAGATTTACATACATAATTATTGTTGTGATGGGGCCTGACACCTCCCTCTCCTCCTTCCTGTCTTCTTCCCGCCCTCCCTGCCCGTCATGGTGGCTCAATGGCAGCGACTTGGGTTCGTGCGCAGCGTCCCTGAGTTCGAATCCCTCACTGCCGCTTGAGGTCATTCTGGCTTGTGGCAATTTGTATCGTAAATAAACTCGCTGTTGGTATACTACTACTACTATATACTACTATCACTACTACTACTACTACTACTACTACTACTACTACTACTACTACTACTACTACTACTACTACTACTACTAGTACTACTACTACTACTACTACTACTACTACTACTACTACTAGTACTACTACTACTACTACTACTACTAGTACTACTACTACTACTACTACTACTAGTACTACTACTAGTACTTTTATCACCACTACTATAGCAACAACTTATACTACTACTACTGCTACTACTACTACAACTAAGTACTACTACTACTACTACTACTACTACTACTACTACTACTACTACTACTACTACTACTACTACTACTACTACTACTACTACTACTACTAGTACTACTACTAGTACTTTTATCACCACTACTACAGCAACAACTTTTACTACTATACTACTACTACTACTACTATTACTTTTATCACCACTACTACAGCAACAACTTCTACTACTACTACTACTACTACTACTAAAGAACGGATATACACTGCCTTCAATATTATTATTATTTAGAGATTTTTATAACATAAATTTGATAGAATATGACCTGCAAACCATTAAAGCTAGAATTACGTGGGTACAAAATCATGAACCTTGCCGTCTGAACCACTATGCACCAAACATTTAAGATTATATAACTGCAGGTAGCTGTTTGTATGTTGAATTTTAGATAATGTGTGAATTATTTTAATTTTGAATGATTGTTTTAATCTTTTTAGATGGAATTGAAGTCCTTTGAGCTTCATATTTTATTTTGTCATTATATAATGTACAGTAAAATTTGAGTTATTAATAAGCTTTCCATGCATAATATTATATTATGCATCGATTGAATCTGTATACTAGTATATACGAAATAAAGGAATAATGATGATGATGATGATGACTACTACTACTACTACTATTACTTTTATCACCACTACTACAGCAACAACTTCTACTACTACTATTACTTTTATCACCACTACTACAGCAATAACTTCTACTATTACTTTTATCACCACTACTACAGCAATAACTTCTACTACTACTACTTCTACTACTACAACTACTACTATTATTACGTAAGTCAACTTAGTCCACACTGATTATAGAGTCTATGGTACATTTTCATGACGCTGGCTTTCATTGTTTGTATTGTACAGATGGTGGTTCTCATCACACACTGGTAATTATCGTACAGCTGACGTAGTAGTAGTATCGTAGTAGTAGTAGTAGTAGTAGTAGTAGTAGTAGTATAGTAGCAGTAGTAGTAGTAGTAGTAGTAGCAGTAGTAGTAGTAGTAGTAGTAGTAGCAGTAGTAGTAGTAGTAGTAGTAGTAGTAAGTAGTAGTAGTAGTATAGTAGTAGTAGCAGTAGTAGTAGCAGTAGTAGTAGTAGTAGTAGTAGTAGTAGTAGTAGTATAGTAATAATAGTAGTAGTTGTAGTAGTATAGTAGCAGTAGTAGTAGTAGTAGTAGTAGTAGAAGTAGTAGTAATAGTAGTAGTAGTAGCAGCAGCAGTAGTAGTAGTAGTAGTAGTAGTAGTATAGTAGTAGTAGTAGCAGTTGTTGCTGTAGTCTTCTCACACCATAGCTGTTGTTGAGGACTAGTACGCGTGTTGCAGGCAGGCATAATACAGGGATAGTAATGAACTGTATTTGAACTAATGAAATGTAATATACTAATAATGAACTGTATATGATAATGATGATATAGTATATAATAATAATATATATAATAATAGTATGTGATATAATAATGGTATATACTAATAATGAGCTGTATATAATGAGAGCACATATATAATGAGCCCGTCAGGGTGGCAAGGTTGGTAGAGACATGAGCTCGCAATGTGCAGCGTCCCTGTGCATTCGGTCAGCGGTTCGAGTCCGCCTAGTTCGTGCTGACGTGGCGGCGCTTTGTATAGTCAATAACCTTGTAGTTGGTACTTGCAAAGTGTCTAGATAGGATGAAAATCTTATCTGTATATAATGAACTGTAGATATGCTTTGTTGATAATGCGAGGTAGATTTCATAAGTAAATAATTGATCATAGACGCAGATCAAAATACCAACCTATATTGATAGAAAATTGTATTTGATTGTTAAAGAAAAATAAGTGATATACAAGTATTACATTGAGTGTTGGGAGTGTTAAGTGACAAGAAATCGCTATTCATGTATTTAATTACGTTTTAGTGTGTGGTGGTGCAATTACTACAAGTGGGAAGGGGGGGGGGTGAGGGGGGGGCGTACAGTGGGGTAGGTCTTGGAGGCTGAGGAGGGGAATGGAGGGAGGGAGGGGGCTAGGGAAGGAGGGAGGGGGGGAGGGGGCTAGTGAAGGGGGAAGGGGCTAGGGAAGGAGAGAAGGGGGCTCGTGAAGGAGGGAGGGGGCTAGTGAAGGAGGTGTAGGGGGCTAGTGAAGGAGAGAGAGGGGGCTAGTGAAGAAGAAAGGGGGCTAGTGAAGGAGGGCGGGGGGGTTAAGACTCCACTCTGTAAGAAGCTTTAGCGAAGTCACAGGATCGAGTCTCTTCCCGCGCCCTTAAGAAATGACGTCGCCCAGAAATGACTTTTTATCGCTGCACACTGGGAAATAACAAGACAGGTGGTGGTGGTGGTGATGGTGGTGGTGGTGGTGGTAGTGGTGGTGGTAGTGGTGGTGGTGGTGGTGGTGGTTGGTGGTGGTGGTGGTGGTGGTGGTGGTTGGGTGGTGGTGGTGGTGGTGGTAGTGGTGGTATGGTGAGCTATTATTTCGTACTTGATTCCATTTGTTTTCATTTTGTTTCATCGCTTTGAAGAGGCTGTGTAGTGCCCCCCCGTGAGCGATGCCAACCAGGGCTTATTGTAGTATTAAGGGATGGAGGGGAGCTCGAGGGAATAAGGTGATTTAGCCACCCTCTCTCGCTGTCTCTCTCTCCCCTTCTCTTTTTTCATTTATCTGTGTTATTTTTCTCGTTCTCGTTCTTTCTATGTGTTTTGTTAATGTTACCTTGCAGTACAATCTCACCTCGCTACTCAGAATGTATGGGTTATAACACACACAATAACAAATCCACTGATGTTGACTTGGGATCAATCAATCATTAGGGGCATACGCCGGGGGGCGCGTCGCCTCGCCCACCCTACGACGCCACTCCCGGGGGTCACCACGCGCGAGTTCCCATGCAGCTCTTTCATACCAACAGCTCTCGACAAGACATAAATCTTGCGAACCAAGCCTTGGGCCTTTCGCTCTCCCACCCGATTTATGTCCATGTATACAACCCATGGAAGACGGGATTCAAAGCGTGCTTGCCAATAGCCCATCTTTGGCCTGACGGACTAGCAGGTAATAGGCCCGATTCAAGTACTCACGTGCGAGTCGCATACACGTATCATCCAGCGATACCCCAGATTCTGCGAAGACACTTATTACCAGCATTTCGTCTCTTCAAGGTCATAATAGTTCAAATGCTCACATCCATAGGTAACAGCCCAAGGATTAAGAAGATCCGATCTTTGTCCCCCTTGCACAGTACCACAACTCCCAAATACTTCCTAGCGAGTCCGATACACACCGTGGCATGCAATCCGTCGAGACTCTGACGTGACCCTGCCCATTATGGACTGCTACATTGGTATGTAACTTTCCAAGATCTCATGTCCTCGCCACAACCGCATGAACAGACTGTACTGCTTCATCTAGTAAGTCTCCAAATACCTGGACCTTGGTCTTGAGCCGAGACCAAGTCCCAAGGCTTGCCTCCCGTGCTGCGCCTCGGCCACCCGAAGCCATCCACCCAGTACAGTTTCCTAGCATCATCGCAAACAAGATCATGGACTAACGTGGTTTGTTGCCGGATGCTCCACAATCACTTTGATCTACAACCTTGTACCCAGTACCAGCAGTCATAACTTGAAAAGTGATGGGGCAAGGACGCACCCCCCTCACTCCTGTATTCACAGGAAAGAAGCTGGATACACCTGCCCCACACTTCACAGCACTCTCAGTCCCAGAATACAGACCAGTTATCAAACCAATAGTCCTTGCAGGAATCCCTCGAAGTCGCAGAAGATCCCAGAGTGACTCACGATGCACTGAGTCAAACGCCTTCTTGAGATGAACATAGGCTGCAAGCATCCCCTGTCGAAACTCACGTCGGCGTTCCACCAGGACACGAAGCGCTAGGATACGGTCCGTTGTTGACTTACCAGGCGTGAACCCAGACTGCTGAGGTCTCTGATGCTTCACCAGATGACTGCGAATTGTGTCAGCAATAGATGGGCAAGCACCTTACCTGGTACGCTGAGCATGTAATACCGCGGTAAAATGTTGCAGTCCTGACGGTCCCCCCTTTCCCTTTCCAGATAGGGACGACCAGCCCCCTTTTTCCAGTCAGGAGGAATGGTACCTGATTGCCACACGGCAGTCAGGACAGCATGCAACCCGCGGATCATGGCCTCACCCCCAGCTTTGAGGAGCTCCGCACTGATATTACAAACACCAGGTGCCTTTCCACCCTTCAACTTTGCTACAGCCTCTCTGACTTCGTCAAGAGAGGGTGCGGTTTCGTCAATGGGAGGATCGGCATCCACTGCCTGTAACCCAGTGGTGTGAAGCTGCTCAGTTGGAGGGTCCACCGTGAACAACTGCCCAAAGTACTCAGCCCAACGAGCCATCTGCCCATCCATGTCCGACACGAGGCGCCCATCTGCTGTTCGAATAGCACTCGCCCGAGAAGGAGACTTGGAACGGAGCTTCTTCAGGGCTCGGTAGGCGGGTCGGAGGTCATTAGCGTTCAAATGACCCTCGACATCC
>JACEEZ010000143.1:755000-780000 GCA_016584305.1 Chionoecetes opilio | reverse complement strand
GACCTAAATTGTCGGTCTTTAGGAGAGAGAGAGAGAGAGAGAGAGAGAGAGAGAGAGAGAGAGAGAGAGAGAGAGAGAGAGAGAGAGAGAGAGAGAGAGAGAGAGGGGTGGGGGGGTACTGCATTTATATTGACCTTCCTTTTATTCCATTTTCTGTTCTTTTTTCTCTTATATTTGATGTATTGATCAGATATCAGATGTTTCGTAATCAGATTTACAATGGGCTTTGGTGATAAAACAGTGTGTGTGTGTGTGTGTGTGTGTGTGTGTGTGTGTGTGTGTGTGTGTGTGTGTGTGTGTATGTATGTATTTGTGTGCGTGTGTGTGTATGTATGTGTGTGTATGGTGTAGTGTGTATGTGACTATGTGTGTATGTGTGTGTATGTATGTGTGTGTGGGGGGGGGGTTTACGTGTGGTGTGTATGTATGTGTGTGTATGGTGTAGTGTGTATGTGACTATGTGTGTATGTGTGTGTATGTATGTGTGTGTGGGGGGGGTTTACGTGTGTGTGTGGTGTGTATGTGTGTGTGTATGTGTGTGTGTGTGTGTGTGTGTGTGGTGTGTGTGTGTGTGTGTGTGTGTGTGTGTGTGTGTGTGTGTGTGTGTGTGTTTTTTAATTATTTTTTCATCACTTTTCTTTTCTTCTACCTACTCACTGACTCACTCACTTTCAATCACTCGCATATCCACTTACCCTTCAGCTCTCTCTCTCTTCTCTCTCTCTTCTCCCTCTCTCTCTCTCTCTCTCTCTCTCCTCTCTCTCTCTCTTCTCTCTCCTTCTCTCTCTCTCTCTCTCTCTCTCTCTCTCTCTCTCTCTCTCTCTCTCTCTCTCTCTCTCTCTCTCTCTCTCTCTCTCTCTCTCTCTTCTCTCTCTCTCTCTCTCTCTCTCTCTCTCTCTCTCTCTCTCTCTCTTCTCTCTCTCTCTCTCTCTCTCTCTCTCTCTCTCTCTCTCTCCTCTCTCTCTCTCCTCTCTCTCTCTCTCTCTCTCTCTCTCTCTCTCTCTCTCTCTCTCTCCTCTCTCTCTCTCTTCTCTCTCTCTCTCTCTCTCTCTCTCTCTCTTCTCTCTCTCTCTCTCTCTCTCTCTCTCTCTCTCTCTCTCTCTTCTCTCTCTCTCTCTCTCTCTCTCTCTCTCTCTTCTCTCTCTCTCTCTCTCTCTTCTCCTCTCTCTCTCCTCTCTCTCTCTCTCTCTCTCTCTCTCTCTTCTCTCCTCTCTCTCTCTCTCTCCTCCTCTCTCTCTCTCTCTCTCTCTCTCTCTCTCCTCTCTCTCTCTCTCTCTCTCAGTCGTTTGTTCGCTTTACCCATTGATGCATTATTCACGAGGCAACTTTTAATCCCGTGCCGTGTGAGTGGTGATTCTGAACACCATTAAAAGGAGTCGTTTCGTACAATACTTGGCCCTGACTTACCCTGACGCTTTGTTTAGGGACGAGGCGGAGGGACAATTTTCTTCTTCGTCTTTTACTGCAGCAACTCATTTATCAATCTAAATTCTTATTATTTTATGTATTTTTACTCTCTCTCTCTCTCTCTCTCTCTCTCTCTCTCTCTCTCTCTCTCTCTCTCTCTCTCTCTCTCTCTCTCTCTCTCTCTCTCTCTCTCTCTCTCTCTCTCTCTCTCTCTCTCTCTCTCTCTCTCTCTCTCAAGTGCTCCCATTAAAGTTAGCTTCCATCTTCCACCTCAAGGACCATTCAGCATTCACTACATTCAAAAGGTGATGCTCAATAGCCTTAAAAGAAGCACCAGTCTATAGGAACACCACTGGAATATTCCCCATAATACCTAGACGTCCTTCACTCCAGCTCCCATTACTAACTATGGGCTCAGGGATTTATAATTAGTAATGTCCCTATTATTTTGGGTTACATAAGAATAGCATCAACGTAGCTTTTAAGTTCTAGTAGCTTGCTTTACTCTCTTATTAGATTACATATCCGCTAACGTACATAACACTATAGTCGCCAGTCACTCGCCACTGCACTAATTTCGCCAGGCACCATATATTACGAATTTTAGCTTCACTACAACCTTGTAAGTGCCACTGAAGACATGTAGTGTGATGTACATAATATAAACTACTGTGTCTGCCTCTTCAGTGGCACATACAAGGTTGTAGTAATGCTAAAATTCGTAATATATGGTGCCTGGCGACATTAGTGCAGTGGCGAGCGACTGGCGACTATAGTGTTATGTTCGGTAAATGAAACTGCACTTTTTTTGTTAGTATACTATCGTTAAGGAGTTTATTTATATTTTCTGTACATGCTTCAGCGGGTTAGGTAAGACATGAGATGGATGTAAATAAATACCATCGTTTGACATTATAATATAAGTGAAATTAGTTTATTGATCATTTTGTAAAGCTTGGATGTCAGTGTTGCGTTTTTTTCACACGCGGAGATATATTTAGTTTTTTCTTCTCCCTTATGGTCCGAGTAGCGTTCTTTTCACACTTTTTTCTTGTTTTTTCTTGTATTTTTCTGGTTTCTTAGAGATAGATGCATCACATTCCTTCTCCCTTAAGGCGACGTCACACTAGCACTTTTTCCGTCTAGTTAGACGATCTCCGTTGGTTTTTTCTCGCTCTGACTAGTTAGTCCGTCAGAATCAGTCAGTCTGAGTCAGACGATCGTGATCGTCTTCATATGGAAAGTTGAAGACAACTTTCATAGTCAAATCAAAATCCATAGTGATTACTTTAAAGATATTCGATATAAATCAGGATTATTTTGCAAAATATAATTCAATACATTTGAAAGTATGAAAAATATTCAAGTGACTATTGCACATGTAGATACATTTAAAAGCCAGTTTTATAAAACAGGCAACAGTCTCTCGCATGACTCGATTGTTGTGTATATTTTTCAAGACACACTCACAAATCGTTTCTCACTCTTCAAGACTTCAACTTGTAATTATAGACGAAATGCTGTGGACACGTAGTTCAGAAGAATTTCTCATAAATAAGGAGCGGGAGTGACCTCACGCCCCGCCCACCTGTGACCTGACTGTTGCTGCGGCTCCAGCGGCGGGCTGATGCCCGTTCATCTATTACCGTTTTTATGTATATATGTGTATGTATTTTAACTTGTTTGGCGCGTCTACGATTGATAATACACATAATTAAGTGTATACCAGCGATAACATGCCCTAAGGTACTCTAGCCTGCCCTGGCGTCGGAGCCATGTTTATTTACAGTCGCAGGAACAGCTGACTGGTAGTGCAGGCAAACGATTGTGTGTGTGACGGCTTGCAGTAAAAAAATTGTTAGTTTTTAGAAAGTTGTTGGAAAAAATAGACGGAAAAGTGCTAGTGTGACGCCGCCTTTATGGTTAGTGTAGCGTTTTTTCCACACTCGGAGATATATGTAGTTTTTTCCTTCTTTTTCGTGTCCTCTCTCCCCCCCCCCCGGGCTGACGTGGGCGAGAGTGTCAGGCTCGGCAGCAATAAGTGTCCGAGCGAAAATCAGCTTTAAATGGATTTTTTGTCTCGTCGTGAACAAAAGCGAATCAAACCCTGCTTGTCATGGAGGAAGAGGGGAGGGGTTACGGGAGGGTGGGAGGAGGGGGTACGGGGTGGGGGAGGAGGGGAAGGAGGAGGGGGTACAGGTTTGGGGGAGGAAGAGAAGGCGGGGTATACTGAGAACCTCGTATAAGGGTGGGACTGAGGCAGGAAAATGTGTGGTGAGGGGAGTGTGTGTTGCAACAGAGGATGAAGGTAAAGAAGGAAAGCGAGGCATGGAAGGATAATTTGAAGGTAAGCGAGGCATGGATTGATTAGGAAGGAAAGCGAGGCATGGATTGATTAGGAAGGGAAACGAGGCATTGATTCATTAGGAAGGAAAGCGAGGCATTGATTGATTAGGAAGGAAAGCGAGGCATTGATTGATTAGGAAGGAAAGCGAGGCATGGATTGATTAGGAAGGAAAGCGAGGCATTGATTGATTAGGAAGGAAAGCGAGGCATTGATTGATTAGGAAGGGAAGCGAGGCATTGATTGATTAGGAAGGAAAGCGAGGCATTGATTGATTAGGAAGGGAAACGAGGCATTGCTTGATTAGGAAGGAAAGCGAGGCATTGATTGATTAGGAAGGAAAGCGAGGCATTGATTGATTAGGAAGGAAAGCGAGGCATTGATTCATTAGGAAGGAAAGCGAGGCATTGATTGATTAGGAAGGAAAGCGAGGCATTGATTGATTAGGAAGGAAAGCGAGGCATTGATTGATTAGGAAGGAAAGCGAGGCATGGATTGATTAGGAAGGAAACGAGGCATTGATTCATTAGGAAGGAAAGCGAGGCATTGATTGATTAGGAAGGAAAGCGAGGCATTGATTGATTAGGAAGGAAAGCGAGGCATGGATTGATTAGGAAGGAAAGCGAGGCATGGATTGATTAGGAAGGAAAGCGAGGCATTGATTGATTAGGAAGGAAAGCGAGGCATTGATTGATTAGGAAGGGAAGCGAGGCATTGATTGATTAGGAAGGGAAACGAGGCATTGCTTGATTAGGAAGGAAAGCGAGGCTGATGATTAGGAAGGAAGCGAGGCATTGATTGATATGAAGGAAAGCGAGGCATTGATTGATTGAAGGGAAACGAGGCATTGCTTGATTAGGAAGGGAAGCGAGGCATTGATTGATTAAGAAGGAAAACGAGGCATTGATTGATTATGAAGGAAAGCGAGGCATTGATTGATTATGAAGGGAAGCGAGGCATTGATTGATTATGAAGGGAAGCGAGGCATGGAAGCGAAGGAAGTGAAGCGAGGCATGGAAGCAAGGAAGGGAAGCGAGGCATTGATTGATTAAGAAGGAAAGCGAGGCATTGATTGATTATGAAGGGAAGCGAGGCATTGATTGATTATGAAGGGAAGCGAGGCATGGAAGCCAAGGAAGGGAAGCGAGGCATGATTGATATAGATATGAAGGGAAGCGAGGCATGAAGGAAGGAAGTGAAACGAGGCATGGAAGCCAAGAAGGAAGCGAGGCATTGATTGATTATGAAGGGAAGCGAGGCATGAAGCAAGGAAGGGAAGCGAGGCATGGAAGCCAAGGAAGGGAAGCGAGGCATGGAAGCCAAGGAAGGGAAGCGAGGCATTGATTGATTATGAAGGGAAGCGAGGCATGAAGCAAGGAAGGGAAGCGAGGCATTGATTGATTATGAAGGGAAGCGAGGCATGGAAGCCAAGGAAGGGAAGCGAGGCATTGATTATTATGAAGGGAAGCGAGGCATGGAAGCCAAGGAAGGGAAGCGAGGCATTGATTGATTATGAAGGGAAGCGAGGCATGAAGCCAAGGAAGGGAAGCGAGGCATGATTGATAAGAAGGGAAGCGAGGCATGGAAGCCAAGGAAGGGAAGCGAGGCATGGAAGCCCAAGGAAGGAAGCGAGGCATGGAAGCCAGCAAGGAAGGGAAGCGAGGCATGGAAGCCAAAGAAGGGAAGCGAGGCATGGAAGCCAAGGAAGGGAAGCGAGGCATGGAAGCCAAGGAAGGGAAGCGAGGCTGGAAGCCAAGGAAGGGAAGCGAGGCATGGAAGCCAAGGAAGGGAAGCGAGGCGTGGAAGCCAAGGAAGGGAAGCGAGGCATGGAAGCCAAGGAAGGGAAGCGAGGCGTGGAAGCCAAGGAAGGGAAGCGAGGCATGGAAGCCAAGGAAGGGAAGCGAGGCATGGAAGCCAAAGAAGGGAAGCGAGGCATGGAAGCCAAGGAAGGGAAGCGAGGCGTGGAAGCCAAGGAAGGGAAGCGAGGCGTGGAAGCCAAGGAAGGGAAGCGAGGCGTGGAAGCCAAGGAAGGGAAGCGAGGCGTGGAAGCCAAGGAAGGGAAGCGAGGCATGGAAGCCAAGGAAGGGAAGCGAGGCGTGGAAGCCAAGGAAGGGAAGCGAGGCATGGAAGCCAAGGAAGGGAAGCGAGGCATGGAAGCCAAAGAAGGGAAGCGAGGCATGGAAGGACTGGCATGAGTAAAGTTGGCAAGGAAGAAATCATAGAGAGGAAAACACGGTTGATCTTCTGTTGTGAATCATTCTTTAGAAAAATGACAATGGATGACACATACTACATAATTTACAACGTACGTACTTGTTTACCTCGAAAGACTGTTCTGTCGTTCACTTGTTTTCCATTTTCCGTAAGATTCCTTATTATAACGTGTTTATACACTGTGTTTCATTAGATTCAGGTGGGTTGGCAGTCCCCTCCGGCCTTCCCGCAGCCCCGTCCTCTCTCCCTCCCTCGCCTGTCTCCCCGACTCACCGCCCTCACAGCCAACGCCTTCACGTCACTACACTCGTCGCCGCTCACTTCCTAGTCCCAGTTTTTTCCTCAGAACCTCTTTCCAGCAAGTAGCTCTTAGCAGTGTACCTTCCGAGGCGCCGCTTCCCTCCCTCGCTGTCGCGCCTTCACGGGAACCCATCAAGGCAGGGTCGCCACGTCATGCTGTGGCCGCGGCGACCGTCACCCAAGGTGGACACACTGCGTCCGCTTTCATGTTTTGTCTTCCTGTAATTACTTACTTCTTACCTTTGAGGGAAGAATGTTGGCTCATCCCTAAAGGAAAATATAAACCAATTTGCAAACAATGTTGACCCCTACAGTTTTGACATCAGAGTTTTTCGCATAAATTTGTTGTATTGCTTCTGGTCTGTTATAGACTCATTATCCTTTCTCCCCCCCCTCTCTCTCTCTCTCTCTCTCTCTCTCTCTCTCTCTCTCTCTCTCTCTTCCTCTCTCTCTCTCTCTCTCATACACACACACACACACAGACACACACACACACGTACACACAGACACACACACAGGGGCGGGGGTGTGGGGGGCAGGCGGCGGACTGGTAGTTAGCGCAGGCGCAGCATCACCCCGCGACGCGTTGCCGCTGTCACTCCTCGTCCATCACAATGATGCGTCTGCTGATCACTCTTGACGCTCAATCGTCAACGATCACTGCTTGCTTGACGCGCATCGCCCCTGGTGGTGCCCCGACAGGTAGCCTCGGCGGGCCCTGCGGGGGCGCGGCCAGGCGTCACGGCGCCCCACATGTTACGGCAGCGGAGGGCAGCTGTGATGAGGCACGTGGCACCACCACCACCACTACCCTCCCGAGAAGCTGAGTGTCCACGTAGCCAATTATTTTTCTTTTTATAATCTCAAAGCCTTGTCGTTCATACCCGAACACTTTCAGAATGTGTAAGCTGATTGGCGTCAATAGGTTGTGGATGTGAAGGTTTTCTGCGACGCGGGCAAGGCACTGAATTGTGGGGGTGGTGCATGGGGGCGGCGGCGAATGTGTGCGGGTGGTTGGTGACTTGTGGCGCGTGCCGGGGCGTGATGGGGGGACAGGGGGGGAGGCAAGGGGTTCCGGGGGACGTCCAGCCACCAGCCATCCAGCCAGCCATCTGAGACAAATATTCTGCATGTGCATTGTGCGGGAACCGAGTGTGGTTGTACTGTGGTGGTGTGGTGTGTACTGTGGTGGTGTGGTGTGTACTGTGAGTGGTGTGTGGGTGTGTTGTACTGTGGGTGTGGTGTAGGGTGTGTGTGTGTTGTGGCGCTGTGGTGTGTACTGTGGTGGTGTGGTGTGTACTGTGGTGGTGTGGTGTGTACTGTGGCGCTGTGGTGTGTACTGTGGAGGTGTGGTGTGTACTGTGGTGGTGTGGTGTGTACTGTGGCGCTGTGGTGTGTACTGTGGTGGTGTGGTGTGGTGTGTACTGTGGAGGTGTGGTGTGTACTGTGGAGGTGTGGTGTGTACTGTGGTGGTGTGGTGTGTACTGTGGTGGTGTGGTGTGTACTGTGGAGGTGTGGCGTGTACTGTGGAGGTGTGGTGTGTACTGTGGAGGTGTGGTGTGTACTGTGGAGGTGTGGTGTGTACTGTGGTGGTGTGGTGTGTACTGTGGTGATATAGTGGTGCGCTAACCCACGAACGGACCCTGTAACATCACTACAAGCTCCCATTAAGGTTTGTTATAATTTATTCGACAACGTTGTTACCTGTGTTGTTAATATTGTTACGTGCATTGCGTCTAGGTCTGGTGCCTCTGTCTGTGTGTATGCGTGTGCGTGTGTATCTGTGTGTGTGTGTGTTAACGTGAATGTAGTAATTGTATCAGGGTGAGGTAGATAACTAAGATCACTAGACAATTATATCTATTTAGCAGCTTTACTCCCTCATAACTTTTTTGTTTATTGATAGTAGTAGCTAATTTTTTGTGTGTATGTTCAGGCTTATCCATATCATATACACTTAACGTTCTTTCCGCGCTACATGTCTGTGTTTTATGGTTAGTTTAGTGTCATGATATTTTCGTAAGAGGAGGAGGAGTGACAAAGGGGTAGAAGTAATTAGGGAACAACAACTCAATGCCTCTTTACGTATTTGTGATTTCATGGTTAACTTGTTCCCTCCCTGTCTTTGATCACCTCTTCATCGCTGTGTCACAAGGCTCAGTACTCTTGTAGGTTCCAGCTCTTCCATGCCTTATTAATATTTATCGTAAGGCATTGGCACTTGTAATATATCCGACTAGGCAACTCCAAGTAGAGAAGCGCACTTCTCTACTTGGGAGACGCTCGGAGTTGCCTAGTCGGATATATTACAAGTTTCAATGCCTTACGATATACTATATTAATGAGTCATGGAAGAGCTGGAACCTACACTTTCACTCTGTCTTTATTTACCACCTCCCATCTTGTCCTCCTCAGATACCTTTTATCACACTGCATTCCCTCATTACATATCGTTCTTACCAGTATCTCCTTCCATTGTTTCCTTTAATTAAATATCACGCGTTATTACATAGTTTATATACGTTTTTCCACATGGTTTAAATAACGTATCAGTTCGTAGACTTCAGGAATTCCAGATTGTGAAATGCTAAACCATTTCCCTTTTCGTGTAAGCCTCGCGGACACAGCAATGATAATAATAATAATAATAATTTTATATTCATACGCAGGCATACACTAAAAAAAAGGAAAATAACGTAATTATACAAACAGGAATAAATGAACTATAGCAATGTATAGAACATAAGAAGAACATTAGAAAATAAGGAAGCTACAAGAGGCCGTGAGACTTACACGTGGTAGTTCCTGTTACTTAACACTATCTACGTCCACCTTTCACCTTTCATCCCCATCCATGAATTGATCTAGTTTCCTTTTAAGGCTCCCTAATGACTCCGCACTAAGTATCTGTCTACTGAGTTCATTCCAATCATTTACCACCCTGTTTGTGAACCAGTTTTTCCCTATTTCTTTTTAAATCTATGCTTTTCCAGCTTGAATCCGTTACTTCCTGTTCTACCCTGACTACTAGCCGTCGAGTAGTCCGGCGCCTTACTTTAGTGTCGAGTAATCCGTCGAGCCGCTGGTCTATACCTTCCCACCCTTGCAAATAAATCACGTGTGTGGCCTCGACCATGCGAAGAGGAATTTCAATAAGACGAGGTAACCGCACCGTGATAACGTGTCCATGTGTTCTCCCGCGTGTTTAGAAGGCGAGGGGTGGTAAATCATTCACCTTATACACGTGTCTATGAAAGTAAAGGTATTTTTTATCCTTATTAAAGATGAAGAGCCAAATAAACACAAGACTTTTCCTATTACTAGAAATATGATTCACTGTGGATATATGTTTAATTAAGTAAGAAGTAATGTATTTCAGAGAGAGAGAGAGAGAGAGAGAGAGAGAGAGAGAGAGAGAGAGAGAGAGAGAGAGAGAGAGAGAGAGAGAGAGAGAGAGAGAGAGGGGCTATGGCAGTAAGAAGACGTAGAATATAAGGCATGAAAAGACTAAGAACAAAGGATGTCCCGAAAGTCTTAATTTTAAAGAAAAAAAAGTAAACATGAAACAGACCACAACAAAACAAGGCCTGGAAAAGTGTGTGTGTGTGGTGTGTGTGTGTGTGTGCGTGACGTGTGTGTGTGTATGTGTGTGTGTGTGTGTGTGTGTATGTTTGTAGAGAGAGAGAGAGAGAGAGAGAGAGAGAGAGAGAGAATAGAAACAAACACATGGAAAGAAAGGATGCAGGAAAAATCTCTTAACAGACACTACAGCTTGAGGGGAAGGAGAGATGAAGGGGAGACAGGAGTGGAGAGAGAGAGAGAGAGAGAGAGAGAGAGAGAGAGAGAGAGAGAGGAGAGAAGAGAGAGAGAGAGAGAGAGAGAGAGAGAGAGAGAAAGGAGTGGAAGGTGTCCCTCGGCGAGCACTTGTAGGTGGTGGTGTGGAGGAGGCAAAGAGAGGAGATAAGGAAGGAAGAGAGGGAGGGAAATGTGGAGTGAAGACAGGCGAGATGAACTATTGTATGAAGGAATAACAAAGAGAACCAAGAAAGGGTGAGAATTAATGAAATGGAACACGGAGGGAAGACTGGTATTAACCCCTTCACGCCCAGATCTTTCCTTTGCTATATAAAATCGTCTGTTAGCCATAAAATTACGAAAACTAACTGAATATACCAAATTAGTTAGTCGACAAGGATACTAAACAGGTCATATCTATAAAATGTTGCTTATATTCACAAAAAATTGTCTAATGGCAGCCAAATTACAATGGAAATTACGTTCTGGGCCTCAAGGGGTGAAGAAAATGTATAGTTATCGTAATTTTTTAGTAAGTTTTGGTATCTGTGTATTTATTTGTTTATTTCTGTGACATTTCTTCACATAAACACCGTTATTATTATTATTATTATTATTATTATTATTATTAACACTAACACCAAATTGAACGTCTGGAAGTGGTCAAGGACGGGGATTACAATGATTTAATTATACATTATATATTTTTTCATATCGTATATACCTTTCGTGTTAGTAGTGACGGGTCGACATGCAGCGCAGCGTTCGTATAGTCAATTTTTTTATTAACGAGGCGAAAATTCCATTCTATCTTAAGGTCTCATGCTTAAAAATGATGCCTACGTTTAACTGATAATATGGTTAACTATGATAAAATACAATTGAACTGTAGAAGAACTGTAGTATTCTCTTCTCCTGGCACCAAATATCAGTCAGTAAGCAGCAAGGGGTCAGGATTTTTCACCTCGTTAATAAAAACAGAGTGTAGTGTTGATGGTCACTGACACCATACATATTACAGTAAACTTTTTCGTTACTGCCATTATGTTGACGCGATGTAATACTACTACTACTACTAATAATAATAATAGTAATAATAATAATAATAATAATAAAAATAATTATAATAATTTTATTTTCACTCGGAGGCACACAGGAAAACAACAACACCGCACCGTAATGCCGCAAGCGTCTCTTATAATCTTAGTATCATCAAAACGTTCCTAAGGATGACATGACGATGATGACGGACGACTCTCAGTAAACCAAAGAGTACATAGTCTATTTATATATAAAAATAATTGTGTACGTTAAATTTTGAACCCTTGAAAAGCTGCTACTTCAATGGTCCTTCTTGCCGCGTTTCTTGTGTACTTCTCTTAATATATTTACATTGTAGGTCAACCGAATAATTTAATGCTTGACACATACATTCCTAAGTCTTCCTTCCTATATATATTATCTTCAGTCATTCATATTAGTGATGATTCTAAACGCTTTACTCCCTCGCATACAACACATTAGAGGTTATTTTTGTGCCGGTTTCTCCATCTCTTTCGTCACTGACTTTCTTTGTTCTTCCTATTTTCTTTTGCTTTCCGCTTGCTTTTGCTTTTGCTTCTTTTGTTTTCTTTTCTTTTGCTTTTTCATGTTTTCATATTCTTAGCTGATGGATCCTTTGTGTCATTGCTTCACTCTGCGTCACAACTGTGGACCCTAGCTAGCTCCCTAGCAATACAATAGTGGTACTGTACAATAATGTCCTGGGATTACTGCTTACCACACCCTTGTATCTCTCTCTCTCTCTCTCTCTCTCTCTCTCTCTCTTCTTCTTCTGCCTCTCTCCCTTCTCTCTCTCTCTCTCTCTCTCTCTCTCTCTCTCTCTCTCTCTCTCTCTCTCTCTCTCTCTCTCTCTCTCTCTCTCAATAGTAGTACTGTACAATAATGTCCTGAGATTACCTAATACTCCACACCTATGTATTTATTCTCTCTCTCTCTCTCTCTCTCTCTCTCTCTCTCTCTCTCTCTCTCTCTCTCTCTCTCTCTCTCTCTCTCTCTCTCTCTCTCTCTCACGAGCCACCTAAATCCTTCCCCCCCTCTCCCTCCACGTTTACCCCCCTCCCTGTTAGCCCTGAGCCACGGGGCAGATAAGATCACGCATGTAAACGAGTGTTTATTCCTCGGTCGTTCGTGAGGCCCCCAACACGCCTCGTCTGCTCCCACACACCGTACATCACCGCCATAGAGGCACCGCTGCCTGGCCTCGGGGGCGTGAACGCTATCTAGAGTGTGTACAGGAACTACCACGTGAAGCTCTCGCGGCCTCTTGTAGCTTCCTTATTTTCTTATGTCCTTATGTGTCATGTCATGCTATTAACCCCTTCACGCTCAGATCTTTCCTTTGCTATAAAAAATTGTCTTGTTTGCCATAAGATAACGAAAAGTAACTTAATATACCAAATTAGTTAGTGGACAAGAATACTAAACAGGTCATATCTATGAAAACATTGCTTATATTCACTAAAAATCGTCTAATGGTGGTCAAATTACAATGGAAATTACGTTCTGTGCCTCACGGGGTTAAGGCGAAGACATAAAAGACCTGACCTATGGATCGTATATATCCGTATGTTCCTTCGCCCTCTCACTTCCTCTCCTCCAATAAACTTACTTATTACGTATTTTACAGTATTTTATTACAGAAATACAAAGGATTACACATCTCATGGTGCATGTATTGATGCCCTAAACATGAATCAGGTCACGGTTAAGCACTGTTTTCCTGCGTCCCAGACATTGTGGTGGCGGACGATTAGTGAAGCAATAATGAAGGCGTATATTGATCTTGGGTTTGCCGTGGAGCGTGGCAAGGCATCCAAGACAGCTGATTGTGACACACCTAAAAAAAAATAGAAGTTTACGTGAATTTCAATATCAGTGAACAGAACTTTTACTTGATGGACGCCTTTGGGCAGCTTTCAGAGACTGGGTGTCGAAGTTTGGCCTCGTCCCGCCCTGGCTAGACTCCCGCCGGCGCGCTCGTCACCCACAGCTGTTCCGTGGCGGCCCTTCCAAGGCTGCGGCCCTGCCAAGGCTTCCAAGGCGGGGGTGATGCGGCCATACGTCTTGGTCGCCCATTAGTCACTGCCACGCCTCCAATATGTGGCGCGTGTGGTATTTGTCCCTTCGTCACGGTGCCATCCATCATCCCCGCACGTGTGCCTCCCCGGGGCATGGCAGGGAAGGACATGGGACTGCTGACGGAGGGACGCGATGAGACGTAGCTAAACTTGGGTCTCATTCCGGTTCAGAGAGAGCTGATCACTAATTTGTTTTCGTAATTTACTTAACAACTCTGCAGGCAACAACCCCTAACGAGGCCATATTTCTGCAATTTTTCCTCCACTTTTCAGGTTAAATTGGGAAAAGTTATTGAAAAAAAGTTACCGGAGGCTTATGGTCATTACCGCCGCTTAAATCAAATACTGGCGAGGCATTACTGGGTTTGCTGACGGTCACAGGCGAGGCGAGAAAGGGCGAGGGGCAGGACAACAGCTAGTGTGTGATCAACGCTGTACACTCTTCGCCTCACCTCACACTTCGCTCAAGTATAGGATCATGTGCGCTGTCTTACCCTCTCAAGGATGAAAATAATGGCTTTTTTCCACCGTAACCTACACGTTATTCAGTATTTTAGTTCACATTTGACTTGAATTAGATCACGTTAATTTGCCCACTTACAATCAATAGTTTGAATTGGATAAGAGTAATCAGACACCTGTACTTCGAGAAATTTAAACCCTTCACACCCAGATCTTTCCTTTGCTATATAAACTCGTCTGTAGTAAGCCATAAGATTACGAAATGTAACTTAATACACCAAATGAGCTAGTAGACATGGATACTACACACGTCATATCCATAAAATATTACTTATATTCATTAAAATCGCCTAATGTTACCCAAATTGCAATGGAAATTACGTTTTGGGTTTAAAGGAGGTGAAAGAAGCGCACGAATCTCTTACCTGAATAGAGGATGATAAAATGCTTACGGGTACATGGGTGTTGAGGGTCCCTGTGAAAACGGGGATATCTTTGGCATGGGAAAGACTGGGCCACCCTACAGCCACTCCCGCGCCACTCCCTCCCACCCACGCCACTCCCTCTCCCCCCCACGCCTCTCCCTCCCACCCACGCCACTCCCTCTCCCACTCACGCCACTCCCTCTCCCACCCACGCCACTCCCTCCCCTCCCACGCCACTCCCTCCCCTCCCACGCCACTCCCTCCCCACCCACGCCACTCCCTCTCCCATCCACGCCACTCTCTCCCCCCCACGCCACTCCCTCCCCTCCCACGCCACTCCCTCTCCCACCCACGCCACTCCCTCCCCCCCACGCCACTCCCTCTCCCCACCCACGCACCTCCCTCTCCCACCCACGCCACTCCCTCCCCTCCCACGCCACTCCCTCCCCTCCCACGCCACTCGCGCACCCTCCACACGCCACTCCCTCCCCTCCCACGCCACTCCCTCCCCCCACGCCACTCCCTCCCCACCCACGCCACTCCCTCCCCTCCCACGCCACACTTCCCCCTCCCACACTACTCCCTCCCCTCCCACGCACTGCAGGCGGAGGCAGGCACATCGGGGGTCATATTTATCAAAGAATATTCTCCCCTAATGTATGTGGAGGCACGTCGGGCTGTGGGAACCAGTGTGGAGGCCGGTAACGTATATATACAGGGGACGCAGCCTTGCTAGATACATATTCGTGGCTGGTCGTGTCTTGTCGTGGGTTTTGATGTATTTCCTGTGTCTTGTCGTGGGTTTTGATGTATTTCCCGTGTCTTGTCGTGGGTTTTGAAGTATTTCCCGTGGCTTGTTGTGGGTTTTGATGTATTTCCCGTGTGTTGTCGTGGGTTTTGATGTATTTCCCGTGGGTTGTCGTGGGTTTTGATGTATTTCCCGTGTGTTGTGGGTTTTGATGTATTTCCCGTGTGTTGTCGTGGGTTTTGATGTATTTCCCCTGTGTTGTCGTGGGTTTTGATGTATTTCCCGTGTCTTGTCGTGGGTTTTGATGTATTTCGTGTTGATATTCCCGTGTTTGTCGTGGGTTTTGATGTATTTCCCGTGTGTTGTCGTGGGTTTTGATGTATTTCCCGTGTGTTGTCGTGGGTTTTGATGTATTTCCCGTGTGTTGTCGTGGGTTTTGATGTATTTCCGTGTGTTGTCGTGGGTTTTGATGTATTTCCCGTGTGTTGTCGTGGGTTTTGATGTATTTCCCGTGGGTTTTGATGTATTTCCCGTGTCTTGTCGTGGGTTTTGATGTATTTCCCGTGTCTTGTCGTGGGTTTTGATGTATTTCCCGTGTCTTGTCGTGGGTTTTGATGTATTTCCCGTGTCTTGTCGTGGTTTTGATGTATTTCCCGTGTGTTGTCGTGGGTTTTGATGTATTTCCCGTTTCTTGTCGTGGGTTTTGATGTGTTTCCCGTGTGTTGTCGTGGGTTTTGATGTGTTTCCCGTGTCATGCGGGTTGCCATCTTGTGCAGGCGTCGTGTCATGACTGTCAAGGCCGTGGTTAGCTGCCCGGCGACCCTTTAGGTGGCACCACTGGTTTATGGAACTGTCGCCGATGGGAATTCTCGCCGAAACACTAACCGAGAACTCTCGCCGACGTGGAAATTTTAACCTAACCAGGACATTGGTAACTAACTTAACCTAACTGATCAAGCTATTGCTGGTATTTAAGCCATGAATGCAGAAACACGGGCAAGACATGCTTAAATGTATATATTGGGTCCAGTAATATCAAGAATTAGAACACTCGACGACGGCGGCGAGAGTTCCGATCGGCGACAGTTCCAGGTACTGCGCCGCTTGAGTGTTTTGTAGAGGGAGGTGTGAGACGCATGTGTTGCGTGGGGAGCTGTGGGTGAAGCAGTGTTGTATGAGTGACCTGTGGGATGGGGTGTTATGCTATGCTGAATCATGTGTGTGTGTGTGTTTTAGAGAGAGAGAGAGAGAGAGAGAGAGAGAGAGAGAGAGAGAGAGAGAGAGAGAGAGAGAGAGAGAGAGAGAGAGAGAGAGAGAGGTTTAATGTACACGCCTTCATAAACTTTAATTATTTTTTAAGGTTTATGGTATATGATAGTTAAAACAAATGAAATAATAATGAATACATAATCGTGCACTGATGAAAACAATGCCTCTCAAGTACACATCACCGCCGCTTGTATTACATACTATAGAAATACACTATAGCAACAACACTATATTACACTATATAAAGTAACGTTGTGCCTTATATACTGCATAAACTAACCACAATCAGCTTGTGTGTCTCGCATTCTATCACGATACACACCTCATAACACACACACACACACACACACACACACACACACACACACACACACACACACACACACACACACACACACACACACACACACACACACACACACACACACGAAGAAAACATGACTCATTATTAATACTCTCCCTTTTTCTCATTCCAGGTATGATGATGATGATGATTGGTGTTGTCCCGTCACGAGTGAGTACAATGCGCGACAGTGTGTGTGTGTGTGTGTGTGTGTGTGTGTGTGTGTGTGTGTGTGTGTGTGTGTGTGAGGGGAACTCTGTAGTGTAGTGGTTAGCACGCTCGGCTTACAACCGAGAAGTCCCGGGTTCGATCCCCGGGCGGAGCGAAAGATAGATGGGTGGTCTTTCTTAAATCCCTAGCCCATGTCCACCCAGCAGTGAATGGGTACCGGGTGCCAGTCGGGGATTTGTAACCCCCCTCCCGGGGTGGTGGCTTCGGCCAACACTAATATGCAGCAGCGGTAGATCACTATGGCTCTGAGGCATTATCCTCTAAACAAAACAAACAAGAAAACAAACAAGAACAAACAAGAGGCGTGGCTGGGAGGCTGTGGCGGCGGAGTGAGGGGAAAGAGGGGAGAGAGACCCCCCTCCCTCCCTGCCCTCAGCCTCCCTCTTCGGCGGTAATGTATCGGGGTGCTTGAGGGTGAGGGGAGAGGGGAGAGAGGGGAGAGACGGTTAATGGGAGGCGAGGAATGGGTTAAGGGAGAGAGGTCGATACCACCAGGGTACGAAAGAGAGAGAGAGAGAGAGAGAGAGAGAGAGAGAGAGAGAGAGAGAGAGAGAGAGAGAGAGAGAGAGAGAGAGAGAGAGAGAGAGACGGAAGAACCACACACCTGCCACAGAAAGGCGGAACAGGAGGAGGAGGAGGAGGAGGAGGAGAAGAGTAGCCATAACAAACAGTAGTAGGTGAAGAAACAGTAGGTGAAGAAAGAGGAGCAGAAAGAGGCGCAGTAGGAGGAGAAACATAGGCTTGACGGAATTTATAGAGGAGACGTTAAGTGGCGCGACGAGGAAAGTGGCGGCGTGGAGAGTTGCACCTGTGTGGGCAACTCTTTAGTGGCGGGTGTAGAAAGAGTTGCCCGAACCGTGTGTTGTGTTGCGATGTTTTCTCTTCATAGGCTTCTCGGGGAATTAGTGATAGGATTTGAAATAGCCAAGGGAAAAATTGACAAGATTGTTAACTAAGGAGACGAAGTTGAATAGGACCTAGGAAGCGCTACTACGCGTCAAAGGTCACAAGAAGAAGAAGAAGAGGAAGAAGTGTGTCGGGTCGAGTGTGAGAACAAGAAATCTGTGTAGGGTTGTGACCAATGGATTTAAAGCTTTGAGTGTTGTGCATTTAGAGTTTTGTACATTATTACCGTCAAAAACACTATAGTCGCCACTGCACTAATGTTGCCAGGCGCCATATATTACGAAATTTAGCATCGCTACAGACTTGTATGTGCCACTGCAGACACATACATAAGTATATACTACTGTGCATGTCTCTTTGTATTTGTTTAGTTGTAAGGATAACTATTCTTCCTCTATTGCTTTGTACTGTAAGATGAGGAAACGTTTCATTGTTGCATTTTTATTTCATTGTTGGATTTAATGTGGTGGTAATTCCTTATCAGTCCTCCCTTCACCCTTCCTTTCCTCATGTCGCTGTCTGTTCTTCCTTTGTATTCCTTTGTATATCTCCTGTCCACGCCCTTCCTCTCTCCTACGTCCTCATTGCTGGTCTAGCTTTCTCTAAGATCAAGAAAACTATACTTACCGAAAACATAAACAAAATTCAAGCAAAAAATATCCTAAGATTTGCATTTGTATAGTTTCGATAAAATAAAGTTGAGGCGTAAAAAGAAATGAAACCCTCCCCTCCCCCCAAAAAAGAAATGAAACCCTCCCCTCCCCCCCAAAAAGAAATGAAACCCTCCCCTCCCCCCCAAAAAGAAATGAAACCCTCCCCTCCCCCCCAAAAAAGAAATGAAACCCTCCCCTCCCCCCCAAAAAGAAATGAAACTCTCCCCTCCCCCAAAAAGAAATGAAACCCTGCCCTCCCCCCCAAAAAAAAGAATGAAACCCTCCCCTCCCCCCCAAAAAAAGAAATGAAACCCTCCCCTCCCCCCAAAAAAAAGAAATGAAACCCTCCCCTCCCCCCAAAAAAAGAAATGAAACCCTCCCCTCCCCCCCAAAAAAGAAATGAAACCCTCCCCTTCCCCCCCAAAAAAAGAAATGAAACCCTCCCTCCCCCCCAAAAAAGAAATGAAACCCTCCCCTCCCCCCCAAAAAAAGAAATGAAACCCTCCCCTCCCCCCCAAAAAAGAAAATGAAACCCTCCCCTTCCCCCCCAAAAAGAAATGAAACCCTCCCCTCCCCCCCAAAAAAGAAATGAAACCCTCCCCTCCCCCCAAAAAAAGAAATGAAACCCTCCCCCCCCCCAAAAAAAGAAATGAAACCCTCCCCTCCCCCAAAAAAAGAAATGAAACCCTCCCCTCCCCCCCAAAAAAAAGAAATGAAACCCTCCCCTCCCCCCAAAAAAGAAATGAAACCCTCCCCTCCCCCCCAAAAATAAAAATGAAACCCTCCCCTCCCCCCAAAAAAAAGAATGAAACCCTCCCCTCCCCCCCAAAAAGAAATGAAACCCTCCCCTCCCCCCAAAAAGAAATGAAACCCTCCCCTCCCCCCCAAAAAGAAATGAAACCCTCCCTCTCCCCTCCCCCCAAAAAAAAAATGAAACCCTCCCTTCCCCCCCAAAAAAAAAAAATGAAACCCTCTCCTTCCCCCAAAAAAAAAGAAATGAAACCCTCCCCTTCCCCCCCCCCCTCCAAAAAAAAAGAAACCCTCTCTTCACCCAA
The DNA here is from genome assembly GCA_016584305.1 of Chionoecetes opilio. Taxonomy (NCBI): domain Eukaryota; kingdom Metazoa; phylum Arthropoda; class Malacostraca; order Decapoda; family Majidae; genus Chionoecetes; species Chionoecetes opilio. Next base: position 760,708 of record JACEEZ010000143.1, on the reverse strand, counting down.
AAAAAAAAAATGAAACCCTCCCCTCCCCCCCCAAAAAAAGAAATGAAACCCTCTCCTCCGCCCCCAAAAAAAAGAAAATGAAACCCTCCCCTTCTCCCCAAAAAAAGAAATGAAACCCTCCCCCCCCAAAAAAAGGAAATGAAACCCTCCCCTCATCCCCACCCCACCCAAAAAGCTCCAAAATTTCATCATAGCAATTTTTTTTTCATATTTCAGTGTGTAATTTATCATGTGCTTGATACTAGATTGACCATTCATCATCTCCACTCATAGTATTTTGTCCCCATAAATTCTTCCACCCATAACATTTACCTCCCTCATTCACAATCTACCATTCATGACCTCATTCATCCCCTTCGTGTGAATAACAACTTACAATTCATAGTCTATCGCACACTAACTTATTTTGCGTAGCCAGCCATTAATTTCCATCGTGTTATTATAGCAATGGATTTTTTTTTAAACCCACCTTGGCAGCCATGTGTCTTGACGTTCCATTGCCATCTGCTTCCCCACCACCACCACCACCACCACCACCACCACTACCACCACCACCCACCTCCACCACCACCTCCACCCACCTCCACCACCACCTCCACCACCACCACCTCCACCCACCTCCACCACCACCCACCACCCACCTCCACCACCACCACCACCACCACCACCACCACCACCACTCTATCTCTTTTCTACGTCTTATTTCCTGGTTGGAGGAGGAGTGCGGAAGGTCAGGGTAAGTTGATGGCCTTCGGGTGGCGGGGGTGATGCAAGGGGAGGATTTTATGACCCCACAAATCTTCACTCATACAAGATAACTAGAATGCAAGGGTGTGTTCGGGCCCCTGTGGCACCCCTGTGGTCACCCTGCCTTGTGGTGTGGTTGGTGGTGTGGTACGTGGTGGTAGCTATACTCAGTTTTTTTTTCTTACGAGGTGAAAAATCCTGATGCCTTGCTGCTTACTGACTGATATTTGATGCCAGGAAAAGGAATACTACGCTTCTTCTAAATTTGAGTTATATTTTATCATAGTTAACCATATTATTAGGTAAACATAGGCATAATTTAAAACATGAGACCTTAAGATAGAATGGAATTTTCGCCTCGTTAATAAAATAGACTATAATGGTTGTGTAAGTGGTTGTAGTGGGTGGTTAGTAGAGTATTAGTAGTGGTGGTTAAGTTTGTGGTTGATTAACAAGTTGTAGAGTAATGGTGGTGGTGGTAGTGATGGTTGTTTTCAAGAGGTGGTGATGTGGTGAGTGGTCGTGGTGTGGTAATGGGGTAAGTGGTAGTGCATTTAGAGTGTCTGTAGTGAAGTGACCTGGGTTGGGGCTTGATTAGGCTCGTTAGGGGCTTGACTGTACATGCCTGAGTGAGATTTGGCTTGAATTTGGGTGTATAGGGCTTGGCTGGGTAGGGTTGGGGCTTGATTAGGCTCGTTAGGGGCTTGGCTGGGCAGGGTTGGGGCTTGATTAGGCTCGGTAGGGGCTTGGACTGTACATGCCTTGGGTATATTTGGCTTGCACTAGGGTGTATAGGGCTGGGCTGGGCAGGGCTTGGGGTTGATTAGGGTCGGTTGAGCTAGGGCTGAGATTTGCCTAGGTTTGGTGGTCGGAGATGAGCTAGACAGTTAGGATTAGGCTTGGGTGCGGCTGAGAAGGGTTGGCTTTTTTAGGCAGGGGGTAAGACTGGCTGTATAGGGCTGAAGCAGGGTTGACATTTGGAAAGAATAGATCTCTCTCTCTCTCTCTCTCTCTCTCTCTCTCTCTCTCTCTCTCTCTCTCTCTCTCTCTCTCTCTCTCCTCTCCCGTCTCTCTCTCTCTCTCTCTCTCTCTCTCTCTCTCTCTCTCTCTCTCTCTCTCTCTCTCTCTCTCACTCGTGATTCTAATGGTTCAGTTAATACAGGTAATATAATCAAGAAATTGAGGTAACAGATTAAACAAAAAGTCGTGTATATGTATCAATTTAGCCATTTATATACTTTATTCATCTATATCTGTAATTCTTTTTATATCTATCGTAATAGCATAGTATGTCAAGATGGACTCAGTGGAATGCGTTGTGTCTAAAAGTAAAGCTGCATTGGGCGTGAAAAAGCTGCGTTGGGCGTGAAAAACAGATATTGGGCTGGAAACAGGATAAATACAATCACTCGTCCTCCTCTCTTGGCGCGAAAAATTACAGTGATTGGCTGGGGATCTAAACGGATTTGTAGCGGAAAGGAAAAAGAGGAGAAAGAATAAAGAATATCAAATGCACTTATATATTTTTCAGTATTATATTAAGCGTGAATAAATGGGAGTCATTTTTTGCAACAACGGTCATGCATGCGTTCAGTCTAATGCTACTTAAATCACGAAAATTATTGAGCAACTTTGGTAATTTGCTCTAGAATGAAGTAATTAATGTATATCGATAATGGCCGAGTGTGTCATTTTTTTTGTTGAGGTCCGAGCGTTGGGCCGAAGTAGTGGAGAGGAAACACACACGCACACACACACACACACACACACACACACACACACACACACACACACACACACACACACACACACACACACACGCACGCACACACCCACACGCACACACACGACACACACACGCACACGCACACGCACACGCACACACACACCACACACCACACACACACACACCACACACACACTCACCACGCACCACCACACACACACACACACACACACACACACACACACACACCACAACACACACACACACACACACACACACACACACACACACGCACACACACACACACACACACACACACACACGCACACACCACACTCGTCACACACCACACTGCATCGCACGCACGAACAACACGCACACACACACACAACCACCGACACACACACACACACACCCACACACACACACACACCACACACACACACACACACACACACACACACACACACACACGCACGGATGAAATAACATAGAAATACCTTAACACATTTTTCAGGTGTAAAACATGTTAATGATACAATCTATTAACACATTTTCCATCGTTACAGCATTAACAACTAACTCATTTCCTTTACTGCAATAGATTTCCCAGCATTTATATATCTCTTTACTGTTAGCATACATCAGCATACGTTTTAGAACACCCATGGATTAGAATACGATATACAATGATAACACGATTTTTTCTTACATACGGAATCCACGTTTATAAGCCTGGTAATGCGTTTTCGATAATATATTAAGTCTGTCCTAACACAAACCCATCGGCCCCGCCCCGCCACTACCCCTGCCCTGCCCCGCCACTGCCCCTGCTCTGCCCCGCCCTGCCACTGCCCCTGCCCCTGCTCTGCCCCGCCCCGCCACTGCTCCTGTCCCGCCCCGCCCCTCGCTTTCCTATCACGGACGCCAAGATTTATCGAACAATTTGATTCTTCCCTGGGACCGCTTATACATCTTCCTTCTCCCTTATCTCCAGAATTTACTTCCCCTCGCTGCCTCTTATCTGGCGGCTCTTTCCTCACCCTGGCGGTTTTTGCTGTTTGCACTCTTCCCGTCCGTCGTCTTAAAGTTCGTCTGTTATCCTTATCGCGGGAATTATTTCTCTCTCTCTCTCTGTCTGTCTGTCTATTTATCTCTCTCTTTCGCTCTCTCTGTGTCTGTCTTTCTCTCTTTATCTGTGTCTGTCTGTCTGTCTGTCTGTCTCTCTCTCTCTCTGTGTCTGTCTCTCTCTCTCTGTCTCTATCTGTCTCTCTTTTCTCTCTCTCTCTCTCTCTCCTCTCTCTCTCTCTCTCTCTCGTCTCTCCTCTCTCTCTCTCTTCTCTCTCTCTTCTCTCTCTCTCTCTCTCTTTCTCTCCCCTCCTCTCTTCTCTCTCTCCTTTGTCTCCTCTCTATCTCTCCTCTCTGTCTCTCTCTCGTCTACTCTCTCTATCTCGTCCTCTCCGTCTCTTTTCTTCTTTTCTCTCTTCTCTCTCCTTCTCTCTCTCTCCTCTCCTCTCTCTCCTCCTCTCTCCCCTCTCTCTCTCTCCTTCCTCTCTCTCTGCCTTTGCCTCTAGCCCTGTAATGGTCACTTCCCTTCTTCTCTTTCCTTCTCTTCTCCTTCCTCCTTCTTCCTTCTTCCTTCCTCCTTCCTCCTTCTTCCTTCCTCCTTCCTTTCTTCCTTCCTCCTTCCTCCTTCCTCCTTCTTCCTTCTTCCTTCCTCCTACTTCCTTCCTCCTTCCTCCTTCTTCCTTCCTCCTTCCTCCTACTTCCTTCTTCCTTCTTCCTTCTCCCTTCTTCCTTCTTTCCCCGCCGCTCTCCGCCCTTCTCTATCGCGACCTTTTCTTATCTTATTCCTTTTCTAGGGGAGGATTCTTTGCGTGTGTGTGTGTGTGTGTGTGTGTGTGGTGTGTGTGTGTGTGTGTTCGTTATTTTATTCTTTCATATTTCCTTCCTTCTCTTCTTTCCTTTTCTCGTTTGTTTCTAAACTCTATCCTAACATTCGTTTCTTTCTTTCATCTTGTTTCCTTCCTTCCTTCCTTCCTTCCTTCCTTCCTTCCTTCCTCTTCCTTCGTCCGTATGTATGTATTTATATTTGTCCCTTTTTGATTTATATATATTTTTCCTTTTCTCTCTCTCTCTCTCTCTCTCTCTCTCTCTCTCTCTCTCTCTCTCTCTCTCTCTCTCCTCTCTCTCTCTCTCTCTCTCTCTCTCTCTCTCTCTCCTCTCTCTCTCTCTCTTCTCTCTCTCTCTCTCTCTCTTCTCTCTCTTCTCTCTCTCTCTCTCTCTCTCTCTCTTCTCTCTCTCTCTCTCTCTCTCTCTCTCTCTCTTCTCTCTCTCTCTCTCTCTCTCTCTCTCTCTCTCTCTCTCTCTCCTCTCTCTCTCTCTCTCTCTCTCTCTCTCTCTCTCTCTCTCTCTCTCTCTCTCTCTCCTCTCTCTCTCTCTCTCTCTCTCCTCTCTCTCTCTCTCTCTCTCTCTCTCTCTCTCTCTCTCTCTCTCTCTCTCTCTCTCTCTCTCTCTCTCTCTCTCTCTCTCTTCTCTCTCTCTCTCTCTCTCTCTCTCTCTCTCTCTCTCTCTCTCTCTCTCTCTCTTCTCTCTCTCTCTCTCTCTCTCTCCTCTCTCTCTCTCTCTCTCTCTCTCTCTCTCTCTCTCTCTCTCTCTCTCTCTCTCTCTCTCTCTCTCTCTCCTCTCTCTCTCTCTCTCTCTCTCTCTCTCTCTCTCCTCTCTCTCTCTTGTGATTTATCCTCGCCGTTTTCGTGTACAATTTATGAAGTTCGTTGGTCGTTCATTCTTGGGTTCGAGGACCATCATAAATTATTATCTATTTTTGTACACTTCCAACGATGCCCTTTGCAAATAGGAGACATTTGGGGATCTGCGTCCTTCTGTTGTATATTTGTTTAAATTTTTATCATTCATGTTTCTCTTGTTGTAGACGATTAAAAATATAAGAAAGGAAGTCTAGCCTCATTGAAGAGCACTAATATAAACAGTTGCAGATATAGATAGATTTACAGGTGATCAAAATAACTATCCAGGCAGGTAACATAAAGTAAAGTTACGTATATTACAAAGGGATTTTAGTGTAAAGAGAATGATGTATTGCTTGCTTAGTTGACCTTGAGAATTTATGAAGATTAAAACTTTAAAAGACGAGGATTTCATAGGTTCAAATAGTGCATTAGGCATTGTATTCATAGGTTCAAATAGTGCATTAGGCATTGTATTCATAGGTTCA
>JACEEZ010000143.1:745000-750000 GCA_016584305.1 Chionoecetes opilio | reverse complement strand
GGAAGGAAGAATAGGGAAGGGAAGGAAGAATGGGGAAGGGAAGGAAGGAAGAGGGAAGGGTAAAGAAGGAGGTGGTGGAACAGAGAAAGAAAAGCGAGGCCAGGCGAGCAGCCAGAACAGAGAAAAAGGAGAGAACAAACGGAGAATAAACAAGAGACGAAGAGACAAAGGGTGGAAAAAACAAGCGAGTATAATGGCGAGGGGGAAGAGACAACACCAAGAGTAACGACACAACAACTACTACACTATAAATGTATCAACAAAATTGCTGAAAATACTGAAAAATACATTATACATTTACTCTATCTGTATGCATTGATAGATAGTGAGGAGGAAAGTAAGGTAATTATAATGTATTTAATGATTGTTTAAAGGGTGATTAATACGTTTAGTGGATCAGTCATTAGTTTGATCTCTCTGTCTGTGAGTTCTGTAATTGTAAACCTTCGTAGATGAAACAAAAAATCCTCATCCATGTCACCTAATGTTATTGTTTGACTTTCATCTTGTATCTTCTTCTATTTGTAAATAACGTTGCTAAACTGCATGGCTTTTAACACCCTTTAACCGTTGACACCCAGAACGTCATTTGCATTGTAATTTGGCTACCATTAGACGATTTTTAGTTAATATAAGCAATGTTTTATAGATATGATCTGCTCAGTATCCTTATCCACTAACTAATATGGTATTTTCAGCTACTTTTCCTTATCTTATGGCTAACAACAGACGATTTTTTATAGCAAATTAAAGATCTGGGCGTGAAGGGGTTAATTAAGAACCCTCTAATGACCACCACCACCTCAACCCCCAACACAACCTCCACCACTACCACTTGCACTTTCACCTCACTATAACAACTCCTACCACTACTATAACCACATCCAAACATCCATTATACCACCACCAACCTAACCACATTCACCATCCTGCCACTATCACTACATCCACCAATACTCCCACCACTATCACCCCCACCATAACCACCACCTCCATCCACTACCACTACCCCCCCCACCACCACTACCACACCACTATCACCCCCACCATAACCACCACCTCCATCCACTACCACTACCTACCCCCCCCACCACCACTACCACCATCACCATCCTAAGTGCTACCGTTCTCCCCATTATCACCACCACACCACCACCACCACTGCTACCTCTCTCTCTGCCTCAGTAATCTAGCTTTAGGTGGACAGAAGGGAAGGATTTAAACCTGACCGTCACAGCCAGGAATTTACCGGCGAGGAATAGTAGTAGTAGTAGTAGTAGTAGTAGTAGTAGTAGTAGTAGTAGTAGTAGTAGTAGTAGTAGTAGTAGTAGTAGTAGTAGTAGTAGTATAGTAGTTGTAGTAGTATAGTAGTAGTAGTAGTAGTAGTAGTAGTAGTAGTAGTATAGTAGTAGGTGTAGTAGTATAGTAGTAGTAGTAGTATAGTAGTAGGTGTAGTAGTAGTAGTAGTAGTAGTAGTTGTTGTAGTAGTATACATATATAGTAGTTGTAGTATTAGTTGTAGTAGTAGTATAGCAGTAGTAGTATAGCAGTAGTAGTAGTAGTAGTAGTAGTAGTAGTAGTAGTATAGCAGTATTATTATTATTAGTAGTAGTAGTAGTAGCAGTAGTAGTAGTAGTAGTAGTAGTAGTATAGCAGTATTATTATTATTATTAGTAGTAGTAGTAGTAGTAGTAGCAGTAGTAGTAGTAGTAGTTGCTGGGGAGTTTATATTTGCGTCAGTTTCTCTGTCCAGTTTGTGGCAATAGTGTGTCTTCCTGCCGCCTCTTGAGTGATCTGAACTCGAAGTCAATTAACTTTGTACCTGCCGCGGTGCGGGAGTTGAAGTGGCGCTGCAGTTTTCAATACTCTTGTGTCGCCCCGGCTTTCCATTTGCGCGGCGGTAGGGGGAAGGAGGTTTTGTAGCGAGAAGTGGTGGCGTGATCCCGCCTCTCCTGTGAAATAGCCAACCAAATCCTGACTAAGTGGTGGTGGTGGTGGGGGGGTGACTCCATCTTGTGGTGGGGGAGGAGGGGTGAAGGGAGACCTGGTTGTGGTTGTGGTTGTTGTTGTTGGTGGTGTGTGGTTGGTGGTGGTGGTGGTGATGGTGGTGGTGGTGGTTGTTGTTGGTGGTGGTGGTGGTTGTTGGTGGTGATGGTGGTGGTTGTTGGTGGTGGTGGTTGTTGGTGGTAGTGGTGGTGGTTGTGTTGGTGGTGTTGTTGTTGTTTGGTGGTGGTGGTGGTTGGTGGTGGTTTGTTGGTGGTAGTGGTGGTGTTTGTGTTGGTGGTGGTGTTGTTGGTGGTGGTGGTAGTGGTGTTGGTGGGTGATGGTGGTGGTGGTGGTGGTGGTGGTAGTGGTATTGGTGGTGATGGTTGTGTTCGTGGTGGTGGTGGTGGTAGTGGTGTTGGTGAGTGATGGTGGTGGTAGTGGTGTTGGTTGGTGGTGGTAGTGGTGTTGGTTGGTGGTGTGTTGTGTAGTTGGTGTTGGTGGTGGTGGTAGTGTGTTGGTTGGTGTGTGTGGTGGTGTTGGTGGTAGTGGTGTTGTTGTGTGTTGTTGGGTGGTGGGTGTGGTGTTGGTGGGTGATGGTGGTGGTAGTGGTGTTGGTTGGTGGTGGTAGTGGTGGTTGTCTTAGCGTCCCCAATCCTTAGCTAATGACAGTGTTACCGAACCCGCGTCTAAAGCCAAGGGTTCCAATGTTCGCACCTTCATCTATGTGTCACCAGAGTGTCCGGTCTCCCTGGCACTCTTGCAAATCCTGTCTCCTATGTGATAATTATTATGTTTTATGCTACTTGTGATACTCTCTGGTTTCTCGACCCCCGCCTGGCCCCTCCTATTTCCATTCGCCATGCACACACGCATATACACTTCCCTGCCACCTGTACAGTCACACAGACCCTGCCATACTTAATTACCTTGTCTACAAACACACCGACTACTTCTCTCCAACACCCTGCCAGACAGCTGTCCCTTACTGCCGTGTTTCCTCATCTTCCTTAGCACTCCTTGTCTCCTTCCCTCACTATATACCAACGCTCTGTCTCTCTCTCTTCCCTCCCATGCCATCCATTTCCCTTCCCATACGCATCCTGCCTCCCACCACTTCGTCTTGTTGCCGCCTCTCGCTCCCTGCCAACCCTCTGCCTCCCTTCCTCCTCACGCCTGGCCCTTCATCTCGCCTCGCCTCCGTGCACGAAACCCGCTGCTTCAAGACATCCTTCCGCCCTCGCACGCAGGCAGTGGCACACCCCGATGCCGCGCGCGAATGCTTGCATGAACATATATGCAAATCAGCTTTTGGGTTCACTGGTAAAGTGACACTTGTGCTCAGTCGTGTGAGGCTCGTGTTGTTGGCGTCCACAGGCTGTTCGGTATAGATGCATTGCCGGCTTTTAGAAATTCAATTTAGTCTGAGTGGCTGTTTCTACTTCCTGAGCACCGGCCTGAGTGTCGCGCACACCCACCACCCTAAGATTCTGACACTAAGGAGATAACTTTTCAGGTTTCCATTCCATGCGTATCGTGTAGTGGCAAGAAGCCTAATCGTCCGTGTGACGAAATTACGATGTTGGGAAGCATGCGACCCTCCACCCTGCACACGACACCCCGCTGCCTTCCATGCGGGGACCTCTCACCCGCGTGGAACGAGGCAAGGCGGCAGCGTGGTAGCCGTTTCCTCCACACCACTTTAAAACGGTGCATTTTGCGTATTCGTGGCCTCGTCTGCGTCAGATGGCCCTTGTTTAGTGCCAGGCGCCCTGTGATTTTAAGGCGCATTTGTTTCCTCCCTACGTGCTGAGGTGCTCCCCAAGGCTCTCCCAAGGCCCCCAGACAGCGGTCCTCCCCCCCCCCCCCCTTAGCACCCCGCGATGCCTGGTGGCGATGGTCAGCACTCGATGCCTCAGCGCGGCCCCTTTATGCGTCAGCCACACATTTCTTTCACTTTTACCGCAGTTGATCGGCATCTAAACTGTGGAAGTTCGATTCTCAATACCGTGCAGCTGGCTTTCCCCTGCTGACCGCCGGTCCCGCCCAGGGCCCCGGATGGTCCTGCCCTCGCTGCGTCGCCCCTGCTCCTCCGCAGCCCCAGCTGACGCTCCAGCTGACACCTGAGCTTAACAACCCTCTTTGGTGTTTGCCTGGCCTAACCCTCCCAGCCCACGGAGGCGCGTTGCTGCGCGGCGCGACACGCCACCAGCTATGAGGCGGGCGTGTATACCTGGGCCTGTCTGGGTCCTGCGTCAGGGTCGTCGCGGGGCATGGGAGTGGCCTGCCCTCGTCACGGCCAGGAGATGTAAGCCTGTACACTGTGGGTATCGCGGCTCACTTCTGTAGCCGTGTGGGCGGCGAGGGCGTCGCAGTGGCCGCGTGCCGTGTGTCAACACCGTGCCATCGGGCGTGAGGCGCGGGCTGTAAAGCATTGCGAGTCAATGTTGACCGGCGTGCGGCGCGTCGTCAGGCGGGAAGTATGGGGCCGTAAAGGCAGTTTGCTGTGCTATCATTGCCGCTAAACTCTCAGACTTTATTTTATATAAAACCATTTGGATACAATTTTTTTCCAGTTGGGCGAAACAGGTCACAAGGAAATTGAATGTTGTTTGTAAATACATGTTCAAAGCGATGCGCCACGGTAACGGCTGCGGCATAATACGCACCATTGAGCGCCACGATGTGTGCCTACCCACACACCCACACACCCACACACCCACACACCCACACACCCACACACCCACACACCCACACACCCACACACCCACACACCCACACACCTGCCACGGGGCCAATGCCACTGTGTGTGTTTGTTGTCCCTGAAGGATAGGTGTGCGTGCTAAAAACAATGATATATATTTTTGTTTTCTTCTTTTTTATGCATTTTTCGGACATATGCACTTTGGAATTTGTTGGTTCAAATTTAAGCATCTGTAAATGTGAAATTTTGTTATTGTTTTGATTATATATATTTGCAGGACTATTTGGGTCTCTGTCAAAGTTTGTTTGTGTGT
>JACEEZ010000143.1:727500-742500 GCA_016584305.1 Chionoecetes opilio | reverse complement strand
CGCGGGAGTGGAAAATTTTACTTATCTCTGTATATAGTCGCCGCACGTTAAGTTGGCGAAAATGGGGCCACTTCACTCCCCTTTCCGAACACACGGGATTGGCTGCAGGTGTTGGGTGTTGGGTGAGAATGCTTTACTCCCAAGCTACGCCCAAAAGCCCCAACACCCAACACCTTAGCCAATCCCGTGCGTTCGGAAGGGGGGAGTGAGGGGGTTCAATTTTCGCCAACTTAACGTGCGGCGAGTATAGTTGGTGGTAGTTTTTATACGTACCTACTACTCCTATATATGATGTGGTGTTCGTGTTTATATGTACACATCCTTACCTTATGGTTTGATAGGTCCAAGGGGAAGGAGAGTAATGAAAGGTTAACCAGTTGTTTAATTTGCTTTAACTTTAGCTGTGAATAAAACCACCCGGGGGAAAATTAGCCGCAGCGTATTATCTAATATACTATAGGAGTAGCCGTGTCTGTCTGTCTGTTTTGGGTAGCCGAAACTGTAAATTCAATTTTGATGAGAGCAGGCTCAAAAAATCGCAAATATATCGTAGGTGGTAAGCGGCTTGGTCCCATGTCGATTGAATAATTTAGAAGGGGGGTTTTGGGTTAAAAACACTTTTCAGAGATTAGATTACAGGAGAAACTCTGCGGTAACGTCTTGCCGTATTTCACAAACTCCGTAGACTCATGAACTTTTACGTTTTTGTGCGTGTGTGAGTGTGTGTGTGTTGGAATCACACGGAACACAAAGGGTTGGAATCACACGGAACACATAGGGTTGGAATCACACGGAACACAGGGTTGGAATCACACGGAACACAAAGGGTTGGAATCACACGGAACACATAGGGTTGGAATCACACGGAACACAAAGGGTTGGAATCACACGGAACACATAGGGTTGGAATCACACGGAACACAAATGATTGGAATCACACGGAACACAAAGGGTTGGAATCACACGGAACACAAAGGGTTGGAATCACACTGAACACAAACGGTTGAAATCACACGGAACACAAAGGGTTGGAATCACACGGGACGTGGTCTACCCCGTGGCACTTTGACCATTGACCAATAACAGCAACACGATACAAACATCAATACATGGGTCCGAAGGGCCCACACGCCCTTGTTGTAGCCTATAGGCAGGTAAAAGTTTCTCACCCTCGTGCCATGAAAACTAGGGTCTCACAGATGAATGTTGTATAGACGCCTTGCTTGTCCCATAAAAGATGTATGTAGGATGCTTCAACATGCAAAACTGTACTGTGTGTGTGTGTGTGTGTGTGTGTGTGTGTGTGTGTGTGTGTGTGTGTGTGTGTGTAACCGTTCTCATTCCTACGTGAACATTTCGTTTATCACATTCTTACATTTTTCCTCTTGAGTTTTTTTCATGTAAACATTTCCTCTGTACCACTTTCTCTCTCTCTCTCTCTCTCTCTCTCTCTCTCTCTCTCTCTCTCTCTCTCTCTCTCTCTCCTCTCTCTCTCTCTCTCTCTCTCTCTCTCTCTCTCTCTCTCTCTCTCCTCTCTCTCCTCTTCTCTCTCTCTCTCTCTCTCTCTCTCTCTCTCTCTCTCTCTCTCTGTCTCGTGCCACCCTCACGTTTGTTCTCATCTTTTCCCTTTACCTTTTCTCTTTACATTTTCCTGCTCCTCCCTCCCCGCCTGTCGCCCTGCCTTGCAAACGACCGTCAGCTGGTGCCATGAGTCGACCAAACTTTTGTGTCCACGGAGCACTGGGAGAGAGCACCACCTGTAACAGATGGCGTGGGGTATTTTCCAAGGGTTATGCACGTACCAGCTGCTGCCACTTCTCGGCCTCTTTACTCCTCCCTTCTGTACTCAAACACCCTACTTGCATGTCGCTCCAGCTTCCTTTTTTTCCCTACCTAAATAACCTACCGAGTTTCGTGTCATTTCATTTTGTGTGTGCGTCTTCCTTTGGTCCTTAATCTAACATCTTACTTCATGTTCATTGCCTTTTTTTCTTCCTTTTCCTGCAATCTCTCTCTCTCTCTCTCTCTCTCTCTCTCTCTCTCTCTCTCTCTCTCTTCTCTCTCTCTCTCTCTCTCTCTCTCTCTCTTCTCTCTCTCTCTCTCTCTCTCTCTCTCTCTCTCTCTCTCTCTCTCTCTCTCTCTCTCTCTCACACACACACACACACACAGACACACATCAATTCTTTAGTAGAGCAATGGTAGAGGATTTATTCACGCGGCGATACTCACACCGTCCTCATAAAAGCGCGGGACAAAACCATGGATACCTAACTCATCGTGCCGCTTAGAACGTGAGTCTGCGAGCAAGAAACAGTGGTAAGTGTGACGAATGTTCCTAATTGGTTGTTAAGAGCGGCGGCCCTAAGACTAAACTGCAAGGCGAGAGGGTATTAAAGGACGCATCACTTCATATAGTAGCTTGTAATCAGGCATCATATACAATTCCTGTCGCCTCTCTTCCACTTAACCTCGTATGTTTTTGTGATTTTTCTGGGTGTTTTTTCACTTTGGAATTATTTGCTCCTGCTGTTCTATTTTTTTTCCCCTCGCCTTCGTGTTCCTGTGTACATAATCTTCTGGTAGTTATCTCATAAAAAGGAGAGTTTTGTTGAGGGTTTGGAGGTAATGTCGCAGGCTGAACACTAAGGCGAACTCTTTACCCCACTGTCACTTTAGATATTTTGTCGTAAATGCCTTAGTTGGGAGAAAGAGTTCCCGGCTTCCTCCTCCTCCTCCTCCTCCTCCTCCTCCTCCTCCTCCTCCCGCCTTGCCAGCCTCATTTGCTTTCAGGGAAAATATCTTTACACACGTGGAGTTCGGAAGGAAAGTAAAGTAGATGAAGCGAGAGTCTGCGGGTGTGCGTGAGGCGGAGACCCGAGGAGCTGCCTGACGGGGCGGGGCGGGGCGGGGTGGGGTGGGGCGGGGCTGGGCTGGGCGGGACGGGGCGCTGACGGGCTGGGTCGGGGCGGGGCGCTGACGGGTTGGGGCGGGGCGGGGCGGGGCGGGGTACAGCGCTCCACCAAACCTTGTCTTTGTGCGGTTAAGCATTTTTACCTCTCTATACTCTAACTTTTTATCAACAACCCTTTCTTTATTCACGTCTTGGTCCGATTTTAAGCCTTTTCTTCTCTATTCTTTAGCTTTTTCTTAACATCATTGTCTTTATTCATATGTAAGTTTTTTTTCTAACACGAGAGGTATTTACGGCAGCCTTTGAGATGCTGCAGCCACAACGCGCTTGAGAGTGGGTAAATATCCTTCCACAAGCTTGAAAATCAGGTTCGGGGGATTAGCACCGCGGCATAGCGCCTCTTTGTCTCCCATTCTTTCCTCTCTTCCTGCAAAGTTTCCCTATATATTACCCAACGTTTCTATACTTTTATATCAACTCATCTAAACCGAGTAGATATACATTATTTATACACCATTTTTGTTCTATGTTGTCTACGTTTGGTTCATATCCTTTCTTCGTGCAAGCTTTTTACCACTTTCCGTATTCAAGTTTATCACTCGCCTGAATCCCTGTAGTGTGTTGCGATGAAAACAATACAATTTATGACAAACATTATATTTTGAACTGAACATGTACACAGCGAATATTTCTTTGATATATTTGTTGAAACATTTTTCCTTATTAATATTCAGAAGATTTCAAACGCACTTTAACTCAGCATTCAGAAGTGTTGTGTTTGTGTGCGTGTAATGGTAACAGCACCACAACTGGGAGAGAGAGAGAGAGAGAGAGAGAGATTATATACATACAAACAGACAGACATTATATACATACAAACAGACAGACATAGACAGAGAGATCGGTCTTATCGGTCGTTTACTCTTGGGAGAAAGTTAGTTATAAAGAGAAGGTCAAATGTAAAGGGAGGATATGGAGGGTGAGTAGGTGACTTGTGTGCCGTGATATACCGCGAATGTGTGGACGCGACTGTGAGGACGCGACTGTGAGCGACTGTGAGGACGCGACTGTGAGGACGCGACTGTGAGCGACTGTGAGGACGCGACTGTGAGGACGCGAAAGTGAGGACGCGAAAGTGAGGACGCGACTGTGAGCGACTGTGAGGACGCGACTGTGAGGACGCGAAAGTGAGGACGCGAAAGTGAGGACGCGACTATTGAGGACGCGAAAGTGAGGACGCGACTGTTGAGGACGCGAAAGTGAGGACGCGACTGTTGAGGACGCGAAAGTGAGGACGCGACTGTTGAGGACGCGAAAGTGAGGACGCGACTGTTGAGGACTCGAAAGTGAGGACGCGACTGTTGAGGACGCGAAAGTGAGGACGCGACTGTTGAGGACTCGAAAGTGAGGACGCGACTGTTGAGGACGCGAAAGTGCATGAGACTGGATCACCTTTGACATCATCATGTAGAGTCAATTGTCGACCTCCTGGGCAACTTAAGAACGGAGCTTGAGTGAGAGGGAGGGAAGGGAAACTAAGATAAAATGTCAATGCAGGGAGTGAGAGAATAGCGGGTAGGTTTGAGAGAGAGAGAGAGGAGAGAGAGAGAGAGAGAGAGAGAGGAGAGAGAGAGAGAGAGAGAGAGAGAGAGAGAGAGAGAGAGAAGAGAGGAGAGAGAGAGAGAGAGAGACAGAGAGAGAGAGAGAGAGATTACTAGTGAAGGAAAGACGACAGGGAATAAAATACTCGCAATAATGGATAGGGGGAAAAGCAAGAGCATAAATAGAGATAAATGTCGAGCAGATAACACACACTGAAGAATACTAAAGATATGAAAGCACATAGACGGGCGAACCCTGTGCATAGTAAAGATTTTTTTTTACTCCTTTATACATTCTAAGAACTAACAACTTGGTAAACAAAGAAGAGAATAAATAATTAACATTTAAAAAAAGGCAGAAAAGGGACGGATATGATGGATATGATATGATATGACGGATGGATATGATACGGATATGACGGATATGATGAATGAGGAAGAAGAAAATGAAGATTCATAGGAAGAGAAAGACTAAATGGAGAAGGAAAATTGGTGGAGAAATGTATGGTAGGAAGGCAGGTGGTAGATGCAAAGTGGCAATCGTGTTAAAAATGGGGCCAATGACACGGGCTTACGGGAATCACCACTAGGGCATCCAGGCGAGGGGGAAAAAGTGTTATAAAGTAAGAAACAAGAGGAGAGGGGAAGGAAAGAAGGCTGGAAGAGAATTAAAAGGAATATATGAAGGAAGAAAAAGAGAAGGGAAGCATAAAAAGACATGAAAAGAAGTGACACAAAGATGAGGAAGGGAGGAAAGGAGGAGAATGAGGAGGATTAGGATGAGATGAAGGAGGAGGAGGAGGAGGAGGAGGAGGAGGAGGAGGAGGAGGAGGAGGAGGAGAGGAAGAGGAGGAGGAGGAGGAGGAGGAGGTAGAAAAAGAGGATAGAAACTATTAAAAGAAGGTCGGCAGGAAGCGTAGCAAGAATGAAAAAGGTAATCGAGGATGTGAGATTCAAGACACGAGTTGAAAGGATAAGTTGGAAGGCAGATACAAAGTTACGCAAAGAAATTACATAGAAACTGTGATAGATAAATGAAAGTAGAGTTAATCAATGGAGTTATAACTTGAATAACTATATATCATAATCCAAAGTATACAGTAGTCTTTACTTACATACTTTAGTTTAGTAATTATAAGTTACTCTAAGTCTAAGAAATGCGTTGCTTTGTCCGAAAACGACTGACAAAAACACAAGAAAAAAATGAAAAGTATGAGAGAACGAACATTAAAGGAAGGAATAATACGAAGGACTATAAGGTGTAAAAGGGGATGGGGGAGGGAAGGAGTGAAGGATAAAGAAGAGGAAGCAGCGTCCGCGGGAGTCCTACAAACAGATCCTTTGTAGGACGCTGAATGATGATCTATTATGGCTGTGTGAGGCATGGCAGTGGTGGTGGTGGTGGTGGTGGTGGTGGTGGTGGTGGTGTGGTGGTGGTGGTGGTGGTGGTGATGGTGGTGGTGGTGATGGTGGTGGTGATGATGGTGGTGGTGGTGGTGGTGGTGGTGGTGATGGTGGTGGTGGTGATGGTGGTGGTGGTGGTGGTGATGGTGGTGATGGTGGTGGTGGTGGTGGTGGTGGTGGTGATGGTGGTGGTGGTGGTGTTGGTGCTGGTGGTGGTGGTGGTGGTGGTGGTGGTGGTGGTGGTGGTGATGGTGGTGGTGGTGGTGGTGGTGGTGGTGGTGGTGGTGATGGTGGTGGTGGTGGTGGTGGTGGTGGTGGTGGTGGTGATGGTGGTGGTGGTGGTGGTGGTGATGGTGGTGGTGGTGGTGGTGGTGATGGTGTGATGGTGGTGGTGGTGGTGGTGGTGGTGGTGATGGTGGTGATGGTGGTGGTGGTGGTGATGGTGGTGGTGGTTGTAACTAATAACAGTAATAATAATAATATTATTATTGTTATTATTATTAACATTTTACCTACGTAATAATATTGTATACAAGTGTACGGAGTTAGTGAAACATGGCAAAGCGTTACCGCAGAGTTGATAACTATAATTCACAATGTCCGTGTGTCCAGCTAAGGGTCCGCTGTCTCTCTCTCTCTCTCTCACACACACACAACACACACACACACACACACACACACACACACACACACACACACACACACACACACACAGTGTATAGGGTACTCCGTGGTGTAGGGGAAGCACGCTCGGTTCACAACCGAGAAGTCCCGGGTTCGATCCCCGGGCGGAGCGGAAACAGATGGGTTGTTTCCTTAAAACCCGAGCCCCTGTCCACCCAGCAGTGAATGGATACCCGGTGTTAGCCGGGGTTTGTGACCTGCTCTCCGGGGTGCTGGCTTCCCCCAACACAAAGCACTAAGGATGAATGATAAAAATGTTGATACGGAGACGGGGCCATACGAGCGTTGCTCAGGCCCTGTAAAATACAACTAGATGAATACAACTAGATGAATACACCACACACACACACACACACACACACACACACACACACACACACACACACAACACACACACACCACACGCACACACATAAACACACACACACACACACACACACACACACACACACACACACACACACACACACACACACACACACACACACACACACACAAATAAACACACACACACACACACACACACACACACACACACACACACACACACACACACACTGTTTATTGAGGTACTCCGTAGTGTAGAGGTAGCACGCTCAGTTCACAACCAAGAAGTCCCGGGTTCGATCCCCGGACGGGGCGGAGACAGACGGGCTGTTTCCTTAAAACCCGAGCCCCTGTCCACCCAACAGTGAATGGGTACCGGATGTTAGCCGGGGGTTTGTGACCCGCCTCCCGGGGTGATGGCTTCCCCCAACACTAAGGATGAATGAGAAAAATGTTGATATGGAGACGGGCCATACGAGTGTAGCTCAGTCCCTGTAAAATACAACTAGATGAATACAACTAGATGAATACACACATGCACACACCCACATACAGGTAGTAATGGTCTTAGCACAAGTCACTCTTCAGCCTCCTGCTAACCCTGCCTCTCTGTCGCCTCTTCCTCCCTCCTATAACACCACCCCCGCGCCTCCCTTCATCACCCCGCCGCTGCATCACCCGGGCTCAGGCATTCCTGCGGCGCTGATGACGTGCCAAATTCATCACCAGATTCTGGGTATTTTTTCCCTCCCTCCCAACCCTCCTGCAGTGTTTTTCATCAGTGGCAAAATTACTTAATGATATAAAATAAACATTAATTTTGATCAAACTAATTATTCTGTTGTATAAGCGAGAAATTTGGATTAATTACCACGCATTTGCTCGGCGCTTACCGTGTGTGTTCATGTTTTTTTGCACCCCGATCATTATGAAACAAAATATTTTGACTCGTGTTGATAAAGTAAATTATGTGATTACATATAAATGCCATGCGAATTTTCTTGTTTTCATGGTACTTTAATGCTAACTTTACCTTTTTTAGCCTTTTTAACACGTTCCTTTATTATTTCACCGATTAGAAGAACCTCAACCTTCGAGATAAAGACCAGACATTGTTACCTTTATATTATTTTCTCCCTAACTAGTCCTTTGTGATGTAAAAAAAAAAGACACCAAATATAAACATACCCAACACTCTTAACTTGGCATTATCATATTCCCCGGTGTAAATAGTAACAGTTGAGGGATATAAAACACCTCACCCCGCCGCCTTCTTCGCCTCTGGAGCAGCCTGGGTGTTGCAAGGCCGGGAGACTATCGGGTTTAGGGGTAAAAGAAAACCAAAAATAAACATACCAAACACTCTTAACTTGGCATTATCATATTCCCCGGTGTAAATAGTAACAGTTCGAGGGATATAAAACACCTCACCTCGCTGCCTTCTTCGCCTGGGTGTTGCAAGGCCGGGAGACAATCGGGTTTAGGGGTAATTTCTTCGAGTTTTTGTGATTTTCTTGGATTTGTTTTTGGAATTTTCTGGATTTTTGTGCGATTTTGTGGTTTTCTTGTAGTTTTTGTGAGAAATTTACTGTTTCCTGGGTATTTTATGGTTTTCTGGGTTGGTAAAATATGTGTGTTAAGGGGAAAGATCCTGCCAAAGGAGGGTAGATGCTAAGGCGCCGTGGGAGGGAGAGAGCGGGTGATGGCACAAGCGATATGGCCTCCGGCTCTCCTCTACATTTGGCTATTGTGTGTGTGTGTGTGTGTGTGTGTGTGTGTGTGTGTGTGTGTGTGTGTGTGTGTGTGTGTGTGTGTGTGTGTGTGTGTGTGTGTGTGTGTGTGTGCCCCTAGGTATGCCGCGCCCCTAGGACACGGCAGGGACAGGGACGCTAAGAGAGGTGAGGAGAAAGCTATTGTGTAGGGAATGGGAGGGCGGGGAGGTGGAAGACGGGGAGCAAAAGAAGTCATAGTGATTTAGAGAGGCCCCTGAAACACACACACACACACACACACACACACACACACACACACACACACACACACACACACACACACACACACACACACACACACACACACACACACACACACACACACACTTGAGACATGCAATTGATTTAATAACAACACACATGACACAACTGTGAGGCGAGGATCATACATTTATTTGCCTTCTTTTTTAAATCTGTATAGTTATAGGTCTTGCCCGCATAATAAGGGGATAAAGGTGTAAAGATTTATGTTTTAGTGTGCCGTTGTGCTGTATTTTATTGTTAAATATAAATATAAAATATCTAAAGTGTATTATTTAATTATTTATTAATCAGGAATCACTAACACCCCTCCTACGAGAATTGGCTGAAAAAAAGCAATATTAAATCAACGTGTAGAATATTTTTATCGGAAAGACAACTTGGTATATTAACCCCTTCACGCCCAGACCTTTCCTTTGCTATAAAAAAATTCTGTGGTCGAGCCATAAAATTACGAAAAGTGACTGAATATACCAAATTAACTAGTGGACAAGGATACTAAACAGGTCATAGCTATACAATATTGCTTATATTCACTAAAAATCGTGTAATGGCACCCAAATTACAATGGAAATTACTTTATGGGCCTCAATGGGTTAACTAAACATTCTTTCAAACTCTATGAATAATATTGCTTGGGTGAGAATTTAGGATCACGACATATATTTGATTATTTTCATCCAATGTTAATGTTGATCAGTGTGATGGATCAGTATGAAAGCTCTACATAAGACGACAGACAATCAGAAATGTATCCCATCTAAATTAGTATGATTTTTCCATGATCTTATTAGTATGACTTCTCCTCTATCTTATTAGTATGACTTCCCCTTTATCTTATTAGTATGACTTCCCCTTTATGTTATTAGTATGACTTCCCCTTTATGTTATTAGTATGATTTCCCCTTTATCTTATTAGTATGACTTCCCCTTTATCTTATTAGTATGACTTCCCCTTTATCTTATTAGTATGACTTCCCCTTTATCTTATTAGTATGACTTCCCCTTTATCTTATTAGTATGACTTCCCCTTTATCTTATTAGTATGACTTCCCCTTTATCTTATTAGTATGACTTCCCCTTTATGTTATTAGTATGACTTCTCCTTTATCTTATTAGTATGACTTCTCCTTTATCTTATTAGTATGACTTCTCCTTTATGTTATTAGTATGACTTCTCCTTTATCTTATTAGTATGACTTCTCCTTTATCTTATTAGTATGACTTCTCCTTTATGTTATTAGTATGACTTCTCCTTTATCTTATTAGTATGACTTCTCCTTTATCTTATTAGTATGACTTCTCCTTTATGTTATTAGTATGACTTCTCCTTTATCTATTAGTATGACTTCTCCTTTATCTATTAGTATGACTTCTCCTTTATGTTATTAGTATGACTTCTCCTTTATCTTATTAGTATGACTTCTCCTTTATCTTATTAGTATGACTTCTCCTTTATCTTATTAGTATGACTTCCCCTTTATCTTATTAGTATGACTTCCCCTTTATCTTATTAGTATGACTTCCCCTTTATCTTATTAGTATGACTTCCCCTTTATCTTATTAGTATGACTTCCCCTTTATCTTATTAGTATGACTTCTCCTTTATGTTATTAGTATGACTTCCCCTTTATCTTATTAGTATGACTTCCCCTTTATCTTATTAGTATGACTTCCCCTTTATGTTATTAGTATGACTTCTCCTTTATGTTATTAGTATGACTTCCCCTTTATCTTATTAGTATGACTTTTTTATCTTAATAGTATGACTTCTTTATCTTATTAGTATCAATCAATCAATCATTGGAGGCATAGGCCGGGGGGCGCGTCGCCTCGCCCACCCTACGACGCCACTCCCGGGGGTCACCACGCGCGAGTTCCCATGCAGGCTCCTTTCCCATACCAAGCAGCTCTCGACAAGAAACATCAACTTGCCCCAGCCACGAGCCTTGTGGGCGCCCCCTTGGCCTCCTCCACGCCGGATTGTCTCTTACAGATACAACCCGATGGGAAGGATCGGTTTCAGGGTAGCGTGCCACATGCCCATATAGCCGAAGTTGGCGCTGATGGACTATGCAGGTAATAGACCTCGATTCAGTCTCACGGTGCAATCGCTGATTTGACACGTAATCCTTCCAGCGATACCCCATGATTCTGCGAAGACACTTATTACCAAAGGCATTGATTCGTCTCTTCAAGTCACTATTTAGTGTCCATGTCTCACAACCATTGAGTAAGACAGGGATCACAAGCGACTTGAAGATCCGGATCTTTGTCCTCCTGCACAGGTACCGGCAGCGCCAAATACTCCCGCTGAGCGAGTCCATAACACCGTGGGCTATGCCAATCCGTCGTAAGACTTCTTGACGTGACCCGCCGTCATTATGGACTGCGCTACCAAGGTATGTAAAACTTTCCAAGATCTCAATGTCCTCGCCACACGCATGAACAGACTGTACTGCTTCATCTAGTAAGTCTCCAAATACCTGGACCTTGGTCTTGAGCCAGGAGACCTCAAGTCCCAAAGGCTTTGCCTCCTCGTGCAGCGCCTCGAGAGCCATCACCAGGACCTCCAGCGACTCAGCAAAGATTACTGCATCATCGGCAAAAACAAGATCAGTGATCTTGGTGTTGCCGACGAATGCTCCACAATAACTTTGATCTACAACCTTGTCCAATACCCAGTCCATACAAGCGTTGAAAAGTGATGGGGCAAGGACGCACCCTTGCCTCACTCCTGTATTCACAGGAAAGAAGCTGGATACACCTGCCCCACACTTCACAGCACTCTCAGTCCCAGAATATAGACCAGTTATCAAACCAATAGTCCTTGCAGGAATCCCTCGAAGTCGCAGAAGATCCCAGAGTGACTCACGATGCACTGAGTCTAACGCCTTCTTGAGATCAACATAGGCTGCAAGCATCCCCTGTCGAAACTCACGTCGGCGTTCCACCAGGACACGAATATTATTAGTATGACTTCCCCTTTATCTTATTAGTATGACTTTTTTTATCTTCATAGTATGACTTCTTTATCTCATTAGTATGACTTCTCTTTTGTCTTATTTTCATTCCATTCGTTTCTTCCTTCCTCTCGCAGACTTAAAACTTTGTCGCTCACCCTCGCCGGGCATTCCTTACAATCGCGGCACGCTAAGGTCCAATCCACTTCACACGGACAAGTGAGGGGACAGAGGAGTCGCAAATTCTTGATCAGTATTATGCTGCGGCAGCGAAAATTAGGGATTAGGTGATTGGGTATGTCCTGAGAGAGAGAGAGAGAGAAAAGAGAGAGAGAGAGAGAGAGAGAGAGAGAGAGAGAGAGAGAGAGAGAGAGAGAGAGAGAGAGAGAGAGAGAGAGAGAGAAGAGAGAGAGAGAGAGAGAGATAATGGCGTGGAAAGAAGCAGGTATGAGAGAGAGAAGGCAAGTAAGGGAAGGCAGGAGGGAAGTTCCATTGAATAAAGAGAGAGAGAGAGAGAGAGAAAGAGAGAGAGAGAGAGAGAGAGAGAGAGAGAGAGAGAGAGAGAGAGAGAGAGAGAGAGAGAGAGAGAGAGAGAGAGAGAGAGAGAGAGAGCATTTTTTCCGCCATTTACATATCCTTATCCAGACTTCTGACCCTCATCACACCTTCACTATATTATTTATTTTTATCATATCATCACCATTTCCCTTTTCTCCCCTTTTCACCGTCCTCCAAATCCATTATCCAGTCTTCTCACCCTCACACCACCTCGCTCTCTGTCCCTATAGCCACTTCTTCATGCCAGGGCGCTAAGTCTCGCTTCAGGGGACGTAATGAACACTGACTTCTGTGGCAATCGCGACGTCCTTCAAGAGAGGAGTTCGAGAGGCGAAGAGGAATGAAAACAGTCGTTCAGGCCCTTCAGTCTCCTCCAGGTCCATAGAGTCGCTGTGTTGGCAAGACGTTTGGAGAGCCTTGAGTCATTCCGGCTGGTCTGCGAGGGTTTCCAATATCGCTTTTTTTTAATATAGAAACACCAGTGAAAGGGTCGATGTGGCTCGCCTCACCAACGGGCTATTTCTGACGTGGGTCTAGAGAGAGAGAGAGAGAGAGAGAGAGAGAGAGAGAGAGAGAGAGAGAGAGAGAGAGAGAGAGAGAGAGGAGAGAGAGAGAGAGAGAGAGGTTATGGCGTGACATCTGCAAGGAAGAAGGAAGTAGGAGGACGAAATGTAAAGAAAAATCCTCCCAGAGTTGGCGTCGAGCAGGTGGTGGCGTCGAGCAGGTGGTGGCGTCAAGCAGGTGGTGGCGTCGAGCAGGTGGTGGCGTCGAGCAGGTGGTGGTGTCGAGCAGGTGGTGGCGTCGAGCAGGTGGTGGCGTCGAGCAAGTGGTGGCTTCGAGCAGGTGGTGGCGTCGAGCAGGTGGTGGCGTCGAGCAGGTGGTGGCGTCGAGCAGGTGGTGGCGTCGAGCAGGTGGTGGCGTCGAGCAGGTGGTGGCGCGAGCAGGTAGTGGGGTGGAGCAGGTGGTGGCGTCGAGCAGGTGGTGGCGTCGAGCAGGTGGTGGGTGGATCAGGTGGTGGCGTCGAGCAGGTGGTGGTGTCGAGCAGGTGGTGGCGCCGAGCAGGTGGTAGCGTCGAGCAGGTGGTGGCGCGAGCAGGTGGTGGGGTGGAGCAGGTGGTGGCGTCGAGCAGGTGGTGGGGTGGAGCAGGTGGTGGCGTCGAGCAGGTGGTGGTGTCGAGCAGGTGGTGGGGTGGAGCAGGTGGTGGCATCGAGCAGGTGGTGGCGTCGAGCAGGTGGTGGCGTCAAGCAGGTGGTGACTTCGAGCAAGTGGTGGCGTCGAGCAGGTGGTGGCGTCGAGCAGGTGGTGGCGTCGAGCAGGTGGTGGCGTCGAGCAGGTGGTGGCGTCGAGCAGGTGGTGGCGTGGCGTCCTCGCAAAGTGATGGAAATGGTGGGAGAAAAATTGGCTCATTATTCTGAAATTATTTTGAGGGACCTTTTATGTGGCTTTTACGTATAAGGGACGATGACTTGGCTTGCTATGAACGACGTTTGTCAGGAACTAAACCTATGAGTTAGTCAGCATCTGAACGCGTCTGTATTAAGTATATGGATAGGAATATATAAAACCTGCTGACTTGATATAAAACTTGCTGACTCTTTTGGACCGCACGGATTCCGGGTATGAAATACGACGTACTGAAAGAGAAACCAAGTGTGGGTTAGAAACTTATTTAACGTCAGGACTCAGGCGGGAAAAGTGATGCCGTAGATCCCTGTTAGCTGTTCTTTGTCTCTCTGTCGTGGAGGTTTAATCTGTATTCTAAGTCACACAAGAAAACAGTGTCGAGTTTGGCAACTCTGTGCAACACAAACACGACGAATTCCAGAGTCAACACAGATGTTCCAGCAGTGATTTGTCCATGAACAAAAAAACATGGAAGAAAGAAAATAAAAAAAGAAAACGCGGGAACTTTTGGCGTGTGTTGTGCAGACTTGGCGCATAATTTCCACAAAGAAAAATTCAGAGAGCGAATGAAAAATAAACTACCGAGTTGAGTTGAGCGAAAAAAATTAAATGGAAACACGGACGAAGAAGATGAAATAAACGTTGCGAGAGAGAGGACATCTGATTTGTATAACAATCAAGAGGGAGGAAGCTGTAAATCTGAATACGAAAGGAGGAAGAAAGGGTGATAAGAATATATAAAAAGTTCACTGATAGAAATAAGGAGGGTTGGTATAGCGATAAGAGGAAGGAGAAAGAATGGCTTGCATACATTCATACACTTGACGTCGTTCTTTGCGTCCCAGATATCTAGTGTTAATGAGATATCAACAGCAACACAAAGAGGTGGACGTGGCAGACAAAGCAACGGCGTGTGATTAAGACGTCAATGAGGAACTTAATGAGAGTGGAAGGGCGTGAGAGGCGAGGAGGGAGACAACACAAGGAGAGATTCACTGTAATGTTACCTGGTTATCCTTCTTTATCGTTTTGAGTCTTTAACTTAATCACCCTCTTCGTCTTCCTCCTCCTCCTCTTCTTCCTCCCCCTCCTCTTCTTCCTCTTTTTCGCACTCC
>JACEEZ010000143.1:712500-717500 GCA_016584305.1 Chionoecetes opilio | reverse complement strand
ATTACTTATGGCCAGTGCATATTCTATTCAATATTAATGGACTGCGATTATTGTGTAATAGTAATGATAAAAATAATAATGATATTTTAATGCGGATAGCATTATATTGTAGTGTTAGTTACTAATTCCCCAGCGTTGAGTTAATTTTAACTTTTTGGACTACAGTTATAAAACTACATGTATAAGTATGTATATGTGTATTATGTTCTGCTGTGGTCAAAAAAAACTATCTATCTATCTATCTATCTATCTGTGTGTGTGTGTGTGTGTGTTGTGTGTGTGGTGTGTGTGTGTGTGTGTGGTGTGTGTGTGTGGGGTTGTGTGTGTGTGTGTGTGTGTGTGTGAGGGGCTGTAAAAGGAAGACCTCTTGGGAACAGTGGGGAAGGCAGGGAGGGGAATGAATGTCAAGAGAGGAGAGGGTGGCGGGGCGTGTGGTGGAGGGGGTGTGATGGAGGCGTGTGGTGGAGGTGTGTGGTGGAGGGATTGTGGTGGAGGCGTGTGGTGGAGGGATTGTGGTGGAGGCGTGTGGTGGAGGGATTGCGGTGGAGGGATTGTGGTGGAGGCGTGTGGTGGAGGTTTTGTGGTGGAGGGATTGTGGTGGAGGGGTGTGGTAGAGGGATTGTGGTGGAGGCGTGTGGTGGGGGGATTGTGGTGGAGGCGTTGTGGTGGAGGGTTTGTGGTGGAGGGGATTGTGGGGGGAGGGATTGTGGTTTGGAGGCGTGTGGTGGAGGCGTGGTGGTGGAGGGATTGTGGTGGAGGCGTGTGGTGGAGGGATTGTGGTGGGGCGTGTGGTGGAGGGATTGTGGTGGAGGCGTGTGGTGGAGGGGTTTTTGGTGGAGGCGTGTGGTGGAGGGTTGGTGGTTGGAGTGGCGTGGGGGGTGGAGGGATTGTGGTGGGGGCGTGTGGGGGAGGGATTGTGGTGGAGGGATTGTGGTGGGGGGATTGTGGTGGAGGCGTGTGGTAAAGGGATTGTGGTGGAGGCGTGTGGTGAAGGGATTGTGGTGGAGGCTTTGTGGTGGAGGGAATTGTGGTGGGGGGATTTGTGGTGGAGGATTGTGGGTGGAGGCGTGTGGTGGAGGGGTTGTGGTGGAGGCGTGTGGTGGAGGGATTGTGGTGGAGGGTGTGGGTGGAGGGATTGTGGTGGAGGGTTTTGTGGGGAGGCGTGTGGTGGAGGGGTTGTGGTGGAGGCGTGTGGTGGAGGGATTGTGGTGGAGGGATTGTGGTGGAGGCGTGTGGTGGAGGGGTTGTGGTGGGAGGGATTGTGGTGGAGGGATTGTGGTGGAGGTGTTGTGGTGGAGGGATTGTGGTGGAGGCGTGTGGTGGGGGATGTGGTGGAGGCGTGTGGGGAGGGATTGTGGTGGGAGGGATTATGGTGGAGGGATTATGGTGGAGGGCGTGTGGTGGAGGGATTGTGGTGGAGGCGTGTGGTGAGGGATTGTGGTGGAGGGCGTGTGGTGAGGGATTGTGGTGGAGGCGTGTGGTGAGGGATTGTGGTGGAGGGCGTGTGGTGGAGGGATTGTGGTGGAGGGATTATGGTGGAGGGCGTGTGGTGGAGGCGTGTGGTGGAGGGATTGTGGTGGAGGCGTGTGGTGAGGGATTGTGGTGGAGGGATTGTGGTGAGGGATTGTGGTGGAGGGATTGTGGTGGAAGGCCTGAGCCCCATGATGTGGCTAATGCTATTACTCTCTGGGAATATCTTAGCGATTGGCGGCGTGGGAACCTGACACCTGACCGCTAGACATTTAAATCACACTTTTATTCACTTGCCATTTATTTTTTGGTGTATTTTTCGCCCGACCACGCTCTACCATTTATTTTTGGTGCATTTATCGCCCGACCACTCTTTGCCATTTTTTTTTTGGTGTATTTTTCGCCCGACCACTCTTTATTTCCTCCCACTCTGTCCTTCTATAACCTCTGTATCTTCGCCTTGAGCCCACCACCCCTTCTCCTAACTACCCTTCCATCGACCTCACATGTATTGTTTGAAATATTCTCTTATCGGAAGACCATTAAGGCGTCTGGGGGTGTGCGTTGTGGCGCGTTGTGGCGGCAGGACGCCATCACAGCGCCAAGGGAGGTCCGCGCGGTGCTAAACCAAGGCATGGGATTTAGAAGCCACAAAATATCGATACCCTGGAGCGGGGACGTCAAAAGCTAGACTCAATTGACTTTTAATAGTGGAGTAGACAGAGAGGAGAGTTTTTAATAGCAGAGTAGTCAGAGAGGAGAGTTTTTAATAGCAGAGTAGATAGAGAGGAGAGTTTTTAATAGTAGAGTAGACAGAGAGGAGAGTTTTTAATAGTAGAGTAGACAGAGAGGAGAGTTTTTAATAGCAGAGTAGACAGAGAGGAGAGTTTTTAATAGTAGAGTAGACAGAGAGGAGAGTTTTTAATAGTATATTGATGGCCAGTTAATCTTAGTAAAAAGGGCGTACAAATGTTGCTCTTCGGATGGTCAAGTGTGGCCCGCGAGGTGACGGTGAACTTGTACATCAAAGTATGCATTGTAGACAAAGGTGTAGTACTATAAGTTCTCTCTATCTTATCTTAGGTCTCAAAGTCAAAGTCAAAGTAAAAAAAAATGATTTGCCCAATTAAACTTATACATCATGATTAATAAAATATACAAATTGACAAGGCAGAGTTCTTTGAATGACTAAATATTTTTAAAGAGCTCCTTAAAATTTAGTCAATTCTAGGAAAACACGACTTACTTTATATTTAGAACATCGTAATCACATAGCAATCGTTATACATATTAACTCTTCAGGTCTTATAGGTCTGTGTCCCTCATCGCCTCCCCATCATTAACAAGCAAACACAATGGGGAAGATAATAATACAGATATAATTCCAAGGCAATTTTCATCAAAAGGCGATTGGAATTTCACCCATTTTTTTTTAATGAAGGAGCGAAATTGAAGTCACCACCATACACACATATGCCCACCCTGTATTATACAATATGTGTGTGTAGGGGTGTGCGTGTGTGTGTGTGTATGTAGTGTGTGTGTGTGCGTGTGTGTATGTGTGTGTGTGTGTATGTAGTGTGTGTGTGTGCGTGTGTGTGTGTGTGTGTGTGTGTGCGCATTAAATATTACAAAGTATACTTCTCATATTCTTGGATCATTCTTTGTTCAAGACTTGGATCAAGTCTTTCAATCTTTTCCAATGTGCACGACACGTAATCCAACAGAGTGGTGGGCATGGCCGCGGTGCAGGATTTTGTCTCTTAATGATTGTTTGTCTCCCAACACTGGCGACTATAGTGTGTACGACTTGTCTTTCTGTTGCAGGTGAGTGAGGAGAGCCGCGCTGTACACGTCCCCTGGTGGTGAGTGTTTTAGAGGGGAGAGAGAAGAGAGAGAGAGGAGAGAGAGAGAGAGAGAGAGAGGAGAGGAGAGAGAGAAGAGAGAGAGGAGAGAAGAGAGGAGAGGAATATGGGTAAGATAGGGTTAGGATAAAATGTGGTAGGGAAAAAAAAAATTAGATTGGAAAGAGAGAGAGAGAGGGAGAGAGAGAGAGAGGAAGGAGAGAGAGGAGAGGAGAAGAGAGAGAGAGGGGAGGAGCGAGAGAGAAGAGAGAGAGAGAGTTAAATATGGAAATTTGATAGAGGTTAGGATAAATGTGGTAGGGAAAAAAAGGAAATGAGAGGGGAGAGAGAGAGAGGAGAGAGAGAGAGAGAGAGAGGAGGGAGAGAGAGAGAGAGACGATAGAGAGAGAGAGAGAGGAGAAGAGAGGAGAGGGGAGAGAGGAGAGGGAGAGGAGAGGAGAGAGGAGAGAGGGAGAGAGAGAGAGAGAGGGGGAAAAGGGGTGGGGGAGAGGGGCCGGATGCAGATATAAGACATACCTCGGGAAGGGAAATATTTGGGAAGAGAGGAGAGGATTTTTAAAAAAAGAGGGAAAGGAGTTGTTTTTAATTTAAACTTTTTGTGGTAAGGAACCAATTTTAAGGGGGGAATAGTTAAGGATTTTAAAAGGGGGAGAAGAACGCGATGGCCCCGTCTAATGCTAAAAAATAGAAAAAAAATATAAAATTAGTAACTTAGGAGGGGAGGGAAACCTAACACCGGAGGGGGTAAAAAGGCAACCCGGGCCAATTAGGTAGGAGGTGGGGGACGGGGCCGGTAAGACGAACGGGAATTTCCCCCCCCGGGGGGGAAGAAAAGGGAAACCGGGGATGTGTTGGGGGTTTTGAGATAGCTGCAGCAACTACCCACGGACTAGTAATGTTGGTTGTGTGGTGTGTGTGTGTGTTGTGTTATGTGTGTGTGGTTTTGTGTGTTGTGGCGGTGTCTGTGTGGGTTTTTTGTGTTTGGTGTGTGTTGTGTGGTGTGGTAAAGGTGGTGTGGGTAAAGGGGGATCCGGTCCCTTATGAAGGGGAGAAAGCTTCCTTATTTTTTTTTTTTCCGCAAACTATCATTTTTTTGTGTTTTTTTTTGGTTGTTGTTTTTTTTTGTTTTTTTTTTTTGGTGGTTTTTTGGTTTTGCGGGTATCTTCTTTCGCACTTCCCTTCACCTTTTTCCCCCTTTTTCCTTTTTTTACTTCCCTTTCGTTTTTTTTTTCCAACTTTTTTCTGGTCAACACCAATTCTCCCCTTTTTTTTCTTGCTAGCCCTTCTTTTCGAGTACCTTTTCTCCTATTCTTCCTTCTTTCCTCTCCCCTTCTCCCTCCACTTCTACTACTCACTTCACTCTCTTCTTTTCCCCTCCCCACCTTTTCCTTCTGCATTCTTTTTTCACCGCTTTCATTCTCTTAAAACGTTCCCTTTTCTTTCATCCCTCTTTGTTGTACTTTGTTACTCCTCTCTCTTCTCTCTCTCTTTCTCTCTCTCGCTTCTCTCTCTCTTTTCTTTCTTTCTTTCTTTCTTTTTTTTTCTCTCGTTTTTCTGTCTTCTTTTATTTTTTTTTCTCCTTTTCTCCTATTTCATTTATGTTTTTCCATATATTTTTTTTTCATTTTTTCCCGTTTTTCGTCTTTTACTTATTTTTTATCAGCT
>JACEEZ010000143.1:702500-707500 GCA_016584305.1 Chionoecetes opilio | reverse complement strand
ACCACACCACACCCCACACACACACAACACCCAACACACACACACACACACACACAAAAAAAAACCACACCACACACCACAACACCACCCCACCACACACACACAACACACACACACAAAGGGAACCAACCTTTTCACGTAGAATTACATTTTTTTTCCCCCAAAAACAAAAACACAAAAAAAATGAGTGTTTGGGCGGGGCGGGGGGGTCTGGAATGGCCCCAAGTCCCCCCAAAAAAAAAGGAATTTTGGGGGGGGAAAAGGGGGGCGGGGGGGAAGGGGTCCTTGGGGGGGGAAAGGGGGGCCCCGGGTTGGGGGGGGGGGGGAAGGGAGCCACGCCATCCGGGGGTTAGGGGGGGCGGTAAAGGGAGCACGCCCCCCCGGGGTTTTAGGGCGAGGCTGAAGGGACCACGCCACATGGGTTAGGGCGAGGCGGTGAAGGGGAGCCACGCCATCCATGGGTTAGGGCGAGGCGGTGAAGGGGAGCCACGCCATCCATGGGTTAGGGCGAGGCAGTGAAGGGGAGCCACGCCATCCATGGGTTAGGGGAGGCTGGTAAAGGGGCCCCCATCCTTTGAGGCAAAAAGGAAGGGGAGCCCCCCATCCAGTTATGGGGCTGAAACCAGTTTGGAAGGGGACAGATAAGGCCCGCCACTCGGAGCAAAGGTTGGGGCGATCAAAGGGGACACAAAAAAAATGGGGGAAAGGGAAAAGCCCGACAAATTTAAGGAAGTAAGGGGAGGCCAGAAGGGGTTATGAGATGAAGGAGGAGATCCATGGTTGAGTTTTTTAGTGAAGGGGGGCCCATCCATGGGTTTTCAATAAAGGGAGAATTTTGGGGAAATAAAAGCTTCTTGGGTTAGCGACTAAAAAAACGCCATTTTTGGGGGGGGGAGGCAATTTTCTATTAAAATCAGTAAATACAACACTTGATTCAAAGAAAAAAAAGACAAAAAACCCAAGTTTATAAAGCTTTCAATAAAGGGAAGAAAAAATAAGTGATTGCTAAAACATAAAAATAAACACAAGAGGAATAAAAAAAATGGGGAAAAGCCTGACAAAATGGTTGGGAGGCTAAAAGGGGAATTTTTTATTAAAATTGATAGAGGTATATATGGTATTTAATTTTTTTTAATATGGAAGTAGAAACAAATGAGTTCCTATGATTATTTTTTAATTATTAACCTTGTTGTTTTTATATAAAAAAGTTTTTCATTTTTCTCACCATTGCTGAATTATTTTTTATAAAACGCCTTAGGTATTTGCTCTTTATGAATTTTGAAAAAAGGTTTGGAAAATCTTCCTCTTTAGTAAATTTTCCATAAGCGACTAGGTAACTTCGGGCCTTTTATTATATTTCAAACGATTTGGAATTTCGTCTTTAAATTTTTTTTACCAAACACCGGAACCGCTCCTATGATGTTTTCACCTTAAACCGTTCTTTGGTATCTTTTTCGGCTCTTGCTTTTTTTGTATATTTTTACCTAAAGGCTCTTGGTATCTTCGCTCTTCTTTATGTATATTTTTACCTAAACCTTTTGGGATCTTCGCCTTTATGTATATTTTTACCTAAACCTCTTGATATTTTCGCTCTTTATGTATATTTTTACCAAAAACGCTTTTGGGTATCTTCGCTCTTTATTTTATTTTTACCTAACGCTCTTGGTATTTTCGCTCTTTATGTATATTTTTACCTAAACGCTCTTGGTATCTTCGCTCTTTATGTATTTTTTTACTAAACACCTTGGTATCTTCGCTCTTTATGTATATTTTTCCCTAAACTTTTGGAATCTTCGCTCTTTATGTATATTTTTTACCTAAAAAACTTGGTATCTTCGCTCTTTATGATATTTTTACCTAAACCTCTTAAAAATCTTCGCTCTTTATGTATATTTTTACCTAAACGCTCTTGGTATCTTCGCTCTTTATGTATATTTTTACCTAAACACTCTTGGTATCTTCGCTCTTTATGTATATTTTTACCTAAACGCTCTTGGTATCTTCGCTCTTTATGTATATTTTTACCTAAACGCTTTTTGTATTTCGCTCTTTATGTTATTTTTACCTAAACGCTTTTGGAATCTTCGTCTTATTTATATTTTTACCTAAACCTCTTGGATCTTCGCTCTTATGTAATTTTTACTAAACCTCTTGGAAATCTTCGCTCTTTATGTATATTTTTACCTAAACCTTTTGGAATTTTTCGCTCTTTTATGTATATTTTTACCTAAACGCCCCTTGGTATCTTCGCTCTTATGTATATTTTTACCAAAAACCCGCTCTTGGTATCTTCGCTTTTTATGTATATTTTTACCTAAACCTCTTGGTATCTTCGCTCTTTATGTATATTTTTACCTAAACGCTTTTGGGTATCTTCGCTCTTTATGTATATTTTTTACCTAAACACGCTCTTGGTATCTTCGCTCTTTATGTATATTTTTACCTAAACACTCTTGGTATCTTCGCTCTTTATGTATATTTTTACCTAAACACTTGGTATCTTCGCTCTTTATGTATATTTTTACCTAAACACTCTTGGTATCTTCGCTCTTTATGTATATTTTTACCTAAACACTCTTGGTATCTTCGCTCTTTATGTATATTTTTACCTAAACGCTCTTGGTATCTTCGCTCTTTATGTATATTTTTACCTAAACACTCTTGGTATCTTCGCTCTTTATGTATATTTTTACCTAAACACTCTTGGTATCTTCGCTCTTTATGTATATTTTTACCTAAACACTCTTGGTATCTTCGCTCTTTATGTATATTTTTACCTAAACACGCTCTCTTCCGTACACTTTTTTCATCATCTTCTTGGATTATTTTTCAATTATTTTTTATTTCGCTACGTTCTCTCTCGTCAAAGCAAATTTTACATAGTTTCACTCACCTGAACACTCGTTTTATCGCCTTAAATTTATTTGATGTTTTCTTAGCTATCAAGTTATTATTATTATTTCTTTTGATCTCGTGACGTCCACTAATCATAGATCAAATTACACAAACAAGTACCAATTACATCTATCCCTGGACAATGATTGACAATGCAAAACAGAGATAAGATTTTTTTCTAATCAATATAATATTATAATAATATTTATGATACCATTTCGGCCACAATATAATTCAAACTAATGACCAAG
The DNA here is from genome assembly GCA_016584305.1 of Chionoecetes opilio. Classification (NCBI taxonomy): domain Eukaryota; kingdom Metazoa; phylum Arthropoda; class Malacostraca; order Decapoda; family Majidae; genus Chionoecetes; species Chionoecetes opilio. Next base: position 704,354 of record JACEEZ010000143.1, on the reverse strand, counting down.
AAAAGAGTTATTTTTTTCTTTCATAAAGCGTGGGATTTATAATGATTTTTGCAGTACAGTTCCTTGCAGTGGCGGACAAGGAAATAAATGACCTGTGCCTTGTCTTCCTTTGTGTTTCGTGAATGTTAAAAAAAAGTCCCTTGTTTTTACCTGTCTTCCACTTCGGCGGCATCAAAACCTCATCTTTTCCTCATAGTTTTAAGTGTATTCAGCCATCGGCCTGACTTTCCCCCGAGCAAAATTTTAAGTAAAACCCGAGATTGTAACATTTCGTCTTGATGATGCGCAGAAAAAAATACTTTAGAACTCCGAATGATGAGAGACAAAACGAATAAAGACGAATTCAGCTAAGATGAGGAGAGCAGAAAGAAAGAACTTTAGAGACTGAGAGAGAGAGAGAGAAGAACGAAAAGAGAAGAAAGCAAGAGAGAGAGAGAGACCTCAGACGAGAGAGAGAAGAGAGAGAAGAGAGAGAAGAGGAGAAGAGACCATAGACAAACAGAAAGTCAGATAGACAAACAGAGGAAGATGGAAGGAAATAAGAGAGATAAAAAAAGCCAAGAGAGAGAGAGAGAGAGGAGAGAGGGAGAGAGAGGAGAGAGAGATGAGAGGAGAGAGAGAGAGAGAGAGAGAGAGAGAGAGAGAGACCCCATCAGAGACCATCAGACAAACAGAAAGTAAGACAAAAATTGAAAAAAAATAAGAACAAAAAATACATGTCTGTGGCAGGAGAAAAAAAAACCCTGACTGTATCCCAAAACACCACAAGATGAATGAAATATAATGAGAGAAGAAAGGCGGAGTGATGGAGTATAATGAAGCTAAGTAAGATAAGAGTGATGGAGCGTGATGGGGCGAGGCAGATAAAGTCCTGGTGATGGAGAATGGTGAGGGAGAGAGGGAGAGGGAGAGAGAGTCAGGAATTAAGGTGATGCTGTTATGCTAGGTGAGGGAGAGAGGGAGGGAGTCAGGAATTAAGGTGATGCTGTTATGCTGGGTGAGAGAGAGAGGGAGAGAGGGAGGGAGTCAGGAATTAAGGTGATGCTGTTATGCTGGGTGAGGGAGAGAGGGAGAGAGGGAGGGAGTCAGGAATTAAGGTGATGCTGTTATGCTGGGTGAGAGAGAGAGAGTCAGGAATTAGGTGATGCTGTTATGCTGGGTGAGAGAGAGAGAGTCAGGAATTAGGTGATGCTGTTATGCTGGGTGAGAGAGAGAGGGAGAGAGTCAGGAATTAAGGTGATGCTGTTATGCTGGGTGAGAGAGAGAGAGTCAGGAATTAAGGTGATGCTGTTATGCTAGGTGAGAGAGAGAGGGAGAGAGTCAGGAATGAACCCCTTGAGACCCAGAACGTTATTTCCATTGTAATTTGACTACATTTAAACGATTTTTAATGAATATAAGCAATATTTTATAGATATGACCTGTTTAGTATCCTTGTCCATTAGCTAATTTGGTTTATTTAGCTGCATTTTCGTAGTTTTATGGTAATAACAGACTATTTCATACAGCAAAGGAAAGATCTGGGCGTGAAGGGGTTAAGGTGATGCTGCTATGCTGGTGATCTACCCCCCCCTCCCCCCCTTAGTCACCGCCTCCCTCAGGTGGGTCCTCGCACCGTGGGACTTAATTTGTTTGAGATTTGCGAGACTGACACACGAGGTAGAAGAGAGTGAGAGCGATGGTAATGGCGCCTCTCACTCCTCTCTCTGGACGCCTCGCTATAAACATTCTTAATAGCTCCTGCGGTTTTTTTTCTTCTTTCTTTCCACGTTTCTTTTTCGTACCAAGGCTGGGATTGTGATGCCACCCACCACTACCCCACCACCACCACCACCCACCACCACCACCACCACC
>JACEEZ010000143.1:692500-695000 GCA_016584305.1 Chionoecetes opilio | reverse complement strand
CAAAGCCTACACAGCACAGCACAGCACAGCAGGACAAAGCCGACACAAACACAACACAGCACAGCACAGGAGGGAGAATAACCTACCACACCTCAAACACGACCAGCAGGGAAAAGCCTACACAGACACAGCACAGCAGGAGCACTTTTACTACAGACAGCCACTCACTCAGCGAAGACATTTCCGAAGAAGCAAAAAGTGATGGACAGCAATTTCACGGAATGAAAGCGATTTATGTGCCACAAAACAGAGGTAGCGAGGTATTTCAGAGGCTCCTCGTCGGCCACCATTTAGTTCTACGTTAAACAAATTAAGACGTTTTAGTGAAGGGAGCTGTCGAAAACTTTGCTCACCCTATTTTTTCCACCGATTTGTTCTTCCTCATGACGAATGATTTGTCGACGCCGAAGAAATAAATGCTTTTACGTTTTTTTTTCCTGCCCACTTTTTCTTGACCTTGTACGGGTCCTCTGCTAGCCGGAGTCAGGAAATCTGGAATTATGCGGGTTGCGATTGGTCCCCTGAGACGCGTGCGGCGGGATTCAATTGTGGCCCGAGAGAAGGGATTTATGGGCCGAATCACGCCACCCGGATCACACTGCTCGGCCAACCAGGGCATACGCTTCTTATTCCCTACTAAGAACATAAGAACATAAGAAAATAAGAAAGCTACAAGAGGCCGCGAAACCTAAACGAGGTAGTGCCTGTTACTTAACACTACCTACATCCACCTTAATCCCCATCCAGGCCTATTCCATCTAGCCTCCTTTAAAGCTCCTAATGACTCCGCACTGACACCTGACGACTGAGTCTAATCATTTGTCCACCCATGAATGTCATTTTTTAATGGTCTGTTCGGATACTACTACTTCTACTACTATACTACTACCTAATAATACTACTACTACTACTTGCTACTGCTAACGAACTACTACACTACTACTACTCCTACTACTATTACTACTACTACTGCTACTACTACTAATACTACTACTCCTACTACTAATACTATACTACTACTACTACTACTACTACTACTAATGCGGCGCTGCGGACCGCTACTAGTTGGGGGATTCGTGATATAACTTTTCTCCGTGGCGACAATCGTCGGCGTGGCACGAAACAAGAGGCATATGCAGCGTTCTCCAATTTACACGGCTAACTAGTTATTTTCAAGCGACAATAAGTAAACCTTATCTATCAAACCTACGAGGCGAAAGGTTTATCTCCCCGCCGTCTGTCAGCCTCACTCGCCCCGTGAGATACTGGGGTGGTGTGTGTGTTGTGGTGTGGTTTGTGTTTGTGTTTGTGGTGTGTTTGTGTGTGTGTTGTGTGTGGGGGTGTGTGTGTGTGTGTGTGTGGTGTGTGTGTGTGTGCTGTGTGTGTGGTGTACCCACGGTCTTTGATCACGCGAGATGATTTTCGTAATCGCAAACTTTAACTTCGACAAGAGGATAGAGAACATTGTGACGACCGATATACGGGTAATATGGAACCTCACATATCTCTATCTCCTCTCCTCTCCTCTCCAATCCTCTCTCTCTCTCTCTCTTCCTCTCTCTATCTCTCTCTCCTCTCTTATCTCTTCTTCTCTATCTATATATATATATAATTATATATATATATATAATATATATATATATATAAAATTAAAAATATATATATATATATAATCACAATAATTTACATAGAGCTGTTGGCAATATAAAGTGGAGCGTGGTGCATGCATCAATATTGCAAGTAAAAATCAAGTAGGAAAACATAAATATTTGCGATGGCAGCATTTTGAACTGTGAATTTTTGACTTCATCACCCCTCCTATTATTTTCCTGGTGTTGTGTTGGGTTGTGTTGTGTTGTTAGCGAGGGGTCGGGGCGGACGCCGGCGGGCCTCCTCTGCCACTGGGCTCTGAGGGCAGTGACGGCATACGGCCTCTTTCATTCTATAAGCCCGGCAAACGAGTGGTGTGTACGGGAGAGGGCCAGGGAATCAATCTACACAACCTACTTGTACCCTTGTGGCGGGGCGGGGCGGCGTCCCTCTCCAGGGCAGCCCCGGGCCGCTCCCCCCCTTACCGTGTGGAAAGAGTGTTCAGACAATAGTTGTTGGGGGATTGCCGTGATGGAGGCAAATTTCCCTCTAAGGCGCGTGGCATTGGTGTTTAAGGAAAATACAGCAAAATCTTTAAAGCCTGCAGATAACTAAGTATTGTTTGAGCGAGTTATTACACCTGTTATTAGGCTGTCAGATATGTAAACAAATGTGTGATGTATGCAAAACATCCAAGTTGTGTGTGTGTGTTTGAGTGTGTTGTGTGTGTGTGTGTGTGTGCGGTGTGTGTGTGTGTGTGTGTGTGTGTGTGTTGGTTGTGTGTGTGTGTGATTTGACGCCACATTTTCAAGCTTTGTTCGTGTGTTGATGTGAATCCACTGTCACTCTTGTTGTGTGCTATGTGACCGCCACCCGCCCGCTCAGCTTTTGTTCGTGGTGATGTGACGCC
>JACEEZ010000143.1:675000-687500 GCA_016584305.1 Chionoecetes opilio | reverse complement strand
ATTTGCTGGACGCTGTCTTAATATATTTTCTCCTTTTTTTATGTCGTGTTTTCCTCTTGCATCATTGATCCTTTATTACATTATTATTCCTTCTTATATGTTATATCATCCTTGCCTTGCCTTTTATCCTTGACGCCTCCATCTTACATACATTCTTTACATCCTACTAAATTTAGGTGTGTTTATTTGTTTACGTTACTTCTCGCTATTGACACTGAGGATTACCCAACCGCCATTACCCACTCAAGCTGTTCTCGCCCTCCACCAGACTGCTCTTTACGCCTCCCTCGAGGGCTGCCCAACGCGGCCTTAATCGCCGCCCCGCTGTATCAACATTGCTCCTCGTGATTACGCCACACACGCGGCCGTAAATCCCGCCGTAATAGCCGTTCGGGCCTTCGTATTTCTCGCCGTCCGGACGTTTTTTTTACCGTTTAGAATTGCAATGGAGTTGTTCTTGCCTCGGGTTGTCCAGACGTCACTTTGAAGCTGTAGGATGGCGTGGGTAATAAGAATGAGTTTGCTTTCCATTATGTTTTTGCTTCTGTTCAAGTTGTGCTTTACTTGTGAAGGAACGGATATTTGTATTATTCTTGACGGAATTATGATTTCATTGCCGAATATTTGGAGCTGATATGTCAGTTTTTATTCACGTGGAACAAGATAATTCCAGCAGTCAGTCATTCATCATATTGTCTTACATAATATTACTTAGATTTACTTGATCATTAACCCCTTGAGACCCAGAACGTAATTTCCATTGTAATTTGGGTACCATTAGACGATTTTTAGTGAATATAAACAATATTTTATAGATACGACCTGTTTAGTATCTTTGTCGACTAACTAATTTGGTATATTAAGCTACTTTTCATAATTTTATGGCTAACAACAGACGATTTTTCACATAGCAAAGGAAAGATCTGGGTCTCAAGGGGTTAACTTCATTCGTCACAATGATGTTTTGTGATTAGCATTTCAAAATTCAGGTGGTGTATTGAGCTTGGTGCACTTTTTTTTCTGCTGAGTGGCGTTGCGTTGCGTGGGAGTCGATACAAAACCTTGGTGGTTGGCAGTGTTTTTGTGAGCTGTTCCCTTTTTGCCGAGGGCCGCCGAGGGGAGAGAGGGAGGGGAAGGGTGGTGACGGATGCAAACGAGCCTGTTGTGCCCTGCCCCGCGCTGCCCGCCGGGGAAATACTGTTATTGCTTTAGCGAATATATCATAAAAAAGGGTTCACTTTCCTAATGAGTTTTTGATCACTGTTACACACGAGGCCAAATAACTTTACGTATTTCTCTTGTGCAATCTGAAAGGCAATTCAGGGTATAATTGTTCTCACCCCGCGATTATTTTGCAGTTTTGGTGGTGCTCAGAAGACAACGAACAGCATAACCTCACTTTATTGTGAAAGTATTGCTCTTGTTTTATAAGTTTCGTGCAACTCCTCATTCGCGGTTTGTATTATATATTTTCCTTAACTTTTTAGATGCGTTACTATTTTATTTTTGTAATTATGCACCACCTTTGGAAGATCCCATGTGTGTGTGTGTGTGTGTGTGTGTGTGTGTGTGTGTGTGTGTGTCTGGTGTGTGTGTGTGTGTGTGTGTTTGTGTGTGTGTACATAAGTGTTTACCTAATTGTATTTCCATATATAGTTGTAACACACAGGGTCTTAGCTATTCTCGTGTAATCCTGTCTCTGTATCTACATGTGTGTGTATGTGTGGTTTGTGTGTGTGTGTGTGTGTGTGTGTGTGTGTGTGTGTGTGTGTGTGTGTTGTGTGTGTGTGTGTGTGTGTGTGTGTGTGTGTGTGTGTGTGTGTGTGTGTGTGTGTGTGTGTGTGTGTGTGTGTGTGTGTGTGTGTGGTGTGTGTGTGTGTGTGTGTTGTGTGTGTGTGTGTGTGTGTGTGTGTGTGTGTGTGTGTGTTTCCATCCCCACCCGCAGGCGCCAACCCATCATTTATGGCGCATCATCCAGCGAGTGTTGTGGCGCCGAGACTCACGTTAAGGCCCCCCCCCCCCCCCCCCCCCCCCCCGCCAGTCTGGGCAAGTCAATGGCTCCCTGTAATGCTTTATGTCACAACACTGCTCCGCCCTTTGTCCGTCAGTGATATCAAATAAAACTCACAACTCTTAACTTACAAGAATAAAACTAAAGAATCCAAATTTTAAAAAACCCATGGAAATATAAGAAAGAGTGAGCTATAAAAAGAAACACTCATAAATACAGTAAACACTCTCTAATTCGAACTTTGGATAATTCGAATGTATCTGCCATGTTTTGGTGAGTCTAAGTACTACAATTTGTGCAGTTTTGGCATATTTTAGACATTTAGTGAGTTCTTATTGTGTGGAGGGGCTAGAGGTAACCATCGGATAATTCGGACTTTCGGCTAATTCGACCCAGATCTCCCCCAAATTAGTTCGAATTAGAGAGGGTTTACTGTATTCACAAAACACAATAGAAATATTATATGACGTCAATAGATACAATATCCCTCTGACCATAATGAACCCTCAGTGATAGCAAATATAACTCATCACTCTAACTTACAAGAAAAACAATTGAAAATAAGAGACGAGACACTTGAATAAGGAAGAAATATTCCTCCTCCTTACTCCCTTGAGACCCAGAACGTATTTTCCATTGTAATTTGACCGACCACCATTAGATGATTTTTAATGAATATAAGCAATATTTTATAGATATGACCTGTTTTAGTATCCTTGTCGACTAACTAATTTGGTATATTTAGTCACTTTTCTTAATTTTATGGCTAACAACAGACAATTTTTTTTATAGCAAAGGAAAGATCTGGGCGTGTAGGGGTTAATACTCATTGCCGTGACTCCCTGCTCTTGGGCAAAAATAAAATAATATTAATCATAATTCTAACTTACAAGAAAACAACAAATCAAAATATATAGACGAGACACTTGAAAATGGAAGAAAAAAAATGAGTATAAGGGATCAACTTCGGACACAATTTGCACATGACCCGTGGGCGACAAGCAAATTCAAGGCTCAAGATTCAGATCTATTGATTCATCATCGCCGCTACAGGCTTATATATGTCAGTACTACGTACTAGTGCTACCTTCAAAAAAAGGGATACTAAAACACACACACACACACATCTTTTTCTTAGTTAAAACCAAATTTTATACAATCAATCAACAACATTTCTCGAGTCACTCCATTGAATAAGGAAAAAATAATGATTCCTCCTCTTCACGCCCAGATCTTTCCTTTGCTATAAAAAAAATGTCTGTTCTGGAGCCATAAAATTACAAAAAGTAACTGAATAGACCAAATTAGCCAGTGGACACGGATACTAAACAGGTCATAGTTATAAAATATTGCTTATATTCACTAAAAATCGCCTAACGGCATCCAAATTCCAAGGGAAATTACGTTCTGGGCCTCAAGAGTTTAATACTCAGTGTCGTAACTCCTTGATCTTTGGCGTCAGTATCCCCGCCTTGCCTTGTATAGATGGAGTGCAGAGAGTTTATGACACGTAAGATCCAATGTATATATAGAAGCAATGGGTGAAAAGGGCTTTAGTGTTGCCCGTGTTGTTGATGCTCTCTTGTTTCCTGTCCGTTATACGATCATGCCTTGTGTTGTGTGCGTTTGTGTCTCTTATTTCTGAAGGGTTTTTTTATAGCTATTTATTTTCTTATTCAAGTGTTTCGTCTCTTATTTTGATTTGGTTTTTTCCTCTTGTAAGTTCTAGTTACGAGTTTGTTATCACTGAGGGTTTGTTATGGTAGGAAGGATATAGCATTCATTTCAACAATTTTTTTTTCTCGTTTTGTAAGTTGTTGATTTTACAAGGTTTTCGTGTTTATCGTTCATGATCTTCACTTGTTAGTAGGCTGTTGCGATTCTTTTATGGGTAATATTCTTGTACATAATAAATATTAGCACCTGTGTGTATCTACATAACTTGGTCTTTAACTCCTTGAGACCCAGAACGTAATTTCCATTGTAATTTGGGTACCATTAGACGATTTTTAGTGCATATAAGCAATGTTATTTATAGATATGACCTGTTTACAGTATTTAGTATCCTTGTCCACTAACTCATTTGGTATATTTAGTTACTTTTCGTAATGTTATGGCTCGATAACATACATTTTTTTAGAGCAAAGGAAAAATCTGGGCGTGAAGGGGTTAAAGCACAGCAGGAGAAGCTGTCATTGCAGGCTCTAGGCATTCTCTTTCCCCTCTTTGTGGGACACCTCTATTTCAGACCATCCTTCGCTGGGAGGTATTGCCCTTCTCCACCTTGCCTTATACACACACTACCTGACTTTGCACACACAAGATTGACACATCTCTTGGTCACTTTCCACCCACCCACCCCTTACATCTGAGAGATCTGTCACGTTGCCTTGCTGTCTATATTGTCACGTTGCCTTGCTGTCTATATTGTCACGTTGCCTTGCTGTCTATATTGTCACGTTGCCTTGCTGTCTATATTGTCACGATGCCTTGCTGTCTATATTGTCACGTTGCCTTGCTGTTTATATTGTCACGTTGCCTTGCTGTCTATATTGTCACGTTGCCTTGCTGTCTATATTGTCACGTTGCCTTGCTGTTTATATTGTCACGTTGCCTTGCTGTTTATATTGTCACGTTGCCTTGCTGTCTATATTGTCACGATGCCTTGCTGTCTATATTGTCACGTTGCCTTGCTGTCTATATTGTCACGTTGCCTTGCTGTCTATATTGTCACGTTGCCTTGCTGTCTATATTGTCACGTTGCCTTGCTGTCTATAATGTCATAGGCTTACTCCATGTCTTCTAGCTCCTCTCGCCCCTTACACCCTGCTACTTTCCATATATACAATGTCTATGTATGCTCCGTATCCTAGCGCTTTGTGTCCTGGTGGAAAGCCGACGTGAGTTTCGACAGGGGATGCTTGCAGCCTATGTTGATCTCAAGAAGGCGTTTGACACAGTGCATCGTGAGTCACTCTGGGATCTTCTGCGACTTCGAGGGATTCCTGCAAGGACTATTGGTTTGATAACTGGTCTGTATTCTGGGACTGAGAGTGCTGTGAAGTGTGGGGCAGGTGTATCCAGCTTCTTTCCTGTGAATACAGGAGTGAGGCAAGGGTGCGTCCTTGCCCCATCACTTTTCAACGCTTGTATGGACTGGGTATTGGACAAGGTTGTAGATCAAAGTGATTGTGGAGCATCCGTCGGCAACACCAAGATCACTGATCTTGTTTTTGCCGATGATGCAGTAATCTTTGCTGAGTCGCTGGAGGTCCTGGTGATGGCTCTCGAGGCGCTGCACGAGGAGGCAAAGCCTTTGGGACTTGAGGTCTCCTGGCTCAAGACCAAGGTCCAGGTGTTTGGAGACTTACTAGATGAAGCAGTACAGTCTGTTCATGCGTGTGGCGAGGACATTGAGATCTTGGAAAGTTTTACATACCTTGGTAGCGCAGTCCATAATGACGGCGGGTCAAGTCAAGAAGCCTTACGGCGGATTGGCATAGCCCACGGTGTTATGGACTCGCTCAGCGGGAGTATTTGGCGTTGTCGGTACCTGTGCAGGAGGACAAAGATCCGGATCTTCAAGTCGCTTGTGATCCCTGTCTTACTCTATGGTTGTGAGACATGGACACTAAATAGTGACTTGAAGAGACGAATCAATGCCTTTGGTAATAAGTGTCTTCGGATAATCATGGGGTATCGCTGGGATGATTACGTGTCAAATCAGCGATTGCACCGTGAGACTGAATCGAGGCCTATTACCTGCATAGTCCGTCAGCGCCAACTTCGGCTATATGGGCATGTGGCACGCTACCCTGAAACCGATCCTTCCCATCGGGTTGTATCTGTAAGAGACAATCCGGCGTGGAGGAGGCCAAGGGGGCGCCCACAAGGCTCGTGGCTGGGGCAAGTTGATGTTTCTTGTCGAGAGCTGCTTGGTATGGGAAAGGAGCCTGCATGGGAACTCGCGCGTGGTGATCCCCGGGAGTGGCGTCGTAGGGTGGGCGAGGCGACGCGCCCCCCGGCGTATGCCCCCAATGATTGATTGATTGATATGTATGCTCCTGTATGTCAATGTCTATGTATGCTCCTATGGATGCTCCGGTATGTATCTTCTTCAAACATACCAGGAAAAGCTGTCATGGCGGGCTCTATAAAAAAAATCTGTCATCGCAGGCTCTCTTTTTTTATTTTTTTTATTTTTTGTATTCTGCTGCTGCTCCTTCCCCGCCGCTGCTACTTCTCATATATACAATGTCTATACGCACTTGTAGCTCGGCCCCGCCTCATGCCAAACACCTGAGCGCGCAGTACGTGTCCGGAAAGTGATTCGATTTCCAGGAAGTAATGAAGTAAAATATTGCTGAGTGATGTATACGTATTGTTAGGCGGCGACAGGCGGGCCAGCGCGCGCCTGTGCCTGGCGTCGGATGAATGTAGATTGTGGTGGCGCGGCGCAGGGTAAATGATCGAGGTGCCACCCGATGAATGCTAAGTGGCCTGCCCCCTGCCCCCCCTCCCTCCCTGTGCCCCCATGCCCCCCTTTCCTGCTGCCCCCCCTCCCTCCCTGTGCCCCCATGCCCCCCTTTCCTGCTGCCCCCCCTCCCTCCCTGTGCCCCCATGCCCCCCTTTCCTGCTGCCCCCCATCCCTCCCTGTGCCCCATGCCCCCCTTTCCTGCTGCCACCCATCCCTGCCCCCCAATCATGCTGCCCCCCTGCCCCCCCTATCATGCTGCCCTCCCTCCCTCCCTGTACACCCCTGCCCCCTTATCATGCCCCCCCCCCCCTGCCGTCAGTCCCGGGGCAATTACTCTGCAGGAAGGGCGCCTGGGTGGTTTATTGACGTCTTTTGTCTTGTGTGTTAAAGGATCGGCAGCAACAGGTCGATGGGAGGCGTGCTGAGGGCATGACAAGCGAGTTTTTGTCTGCATCTCAAAGAGGCAACCGTGTGGAGGGCGGTCAAGGTGCCCCCCCTGCTGCCCCGCCCTCAGAGCGACGACCTCCTTGTTAAGTGTCGCTGAGGGCGTGAGGCACAGGAACCACCGATGTACCGTAGATAACACTAAAAGTCGCCAGGAAAACTTTTTTTTTATTTACAGACGTGTGGTGGCGTTAATAGTTACATTGCTACATCCATGATTTCAGGAAAGTTAGAAGTGGCTATCTGGAGAGTCTGTGTCATTTTGTGTTTTCATCTGTGTCATATTATGGCTCTAAATGAACAAATAAAAAAAAGATCTCCCGAGTGGCGACCTACACTAAGATCGCCAGCTAGTGTTTATGTTCTGAGTGTCCTCCCGCCGTCGTCGTCGCCCGAAAAAAAGACGAGTAGCGAAATTTGAAACCGTATATACTTGCAGATACACAGCATAAAACAACGCTGAAACAGGGTAGATTATACAGTCATGATATAAACTACTGTGTATAAACCTTCAGTGGCACATACAAATCAGTAGTGATGCTATAATTCGTAATGTATGGCGCCTGGTGACATTAGTGCACCGTAGCGACTATAGTTTTATCTACGGTACAGCAAAGCACTCACGTAATGGCATGCGTGATATTGAAGGAGTTAATACAATATCATGATTATTGGGAATTATAAATGTACATGTTAGCGTGTGATGAAATAGATAGTGCAGAACACGTATGTATAATAATAAGTCATAACTAATTAACTCCTTCACGCCCAGATCTTTCCTTGGCTATATAAAATCGTCTGTTGTTAGCCATAAAATTACGAAAAGTACCTGAATATACCAAATTAGTTAGTGCACAAGGATACTAAACAGGTCATATCTATAAAATATTGCCTATATTCACTAAACATCGTCTAATGCTACCCAAATTACAATGGAAATTACGTTCTCGGTCTCAAGGGGTTAACAAGGACTGTTTTCATATCAATATAATTCCACGTCTGTAGTCATGATCTATGGCATCATTTACATTATCTCAACTTCACTCTTCTAATACAACACTTCCACAAGGTCATTTATTATTATTATTATTATTAATACTATAGATTTGTTTTTATTAGAACAATTTAAATAAACCTATATGTATATTTTTTATTTCTATATAACATGCTCGATACTAAAGTCCGCACAATTCCACGACTGTTGTAATTAAAAAAAATCTAAGGCAGCAGGTCCATAAAAGAGTCTCGGCTCAATGAACCGCGGCTTGTATATAAGTAATGTATAATTAATTTGATGTATGCTATGTTAAGCCTAATAAAACAATCAATCAATCAATTTGCCTGTCGTGCACCCGCTGTCGTCCTGAGCCGCGGGGGGAGGAAGAATTGAGAGTCGGGAGCAAAATGTTTATCCACAGAGAGGAAGACAACGCGTAAAGAGTCGCGTTCGAGTGTACTGTGACACGTTTATGTAGAGCCAATCAGGCGTCCTTTACCCCGGGAGCCTGACTGTGCCTTACTCTCTCTGTGATGCCTCTATGAAATGCTCTCTCTCTCTCTCTCTCTCTCTCTCTCTCTCTCTCTCTCTCTCTCTCTCTCTCTCTCTCTCTCTCTCTCTCTCTCTCTCTCTCTCTCTCTCTCTCTCTCTCTCTCTCTCTCTCTCTCTCTCTTTTTTTTCTTATCTCTGTCTGTCTGTTTGTCTTTTTTATGTTTTTGGTGTTGAGAATGTAAGGCTTGTCTCTTTTTTTTTTTCTCTCTCTCTCTCTCTCTCTCTCTCTCTCTCTCTCTCTCTCTCTCTCTCCTCTCTCTCTCTCTCTCTCTCTCTCTCTCTCTCTCTCTCTCTCTCTCTCTCTCTCTCTCTCTCTCTCTCTCCTCTCTCTCTCTCTCTCTCTCTTTCTTTCTTTTTACCACAACACCGCAACGCCATCCTCTTCACCACCACCACCACCACCACCACCACCCAACACTATAATAGTTCTCTATAACAAAAGTCTTTTCATTCAAGCCTTCACTCACTCGTATGTCTGCCAATCCTTTGTTCTAACTCGTACCGCGTTATTTTTGTTCTCGTCTCGTCCCTCCATTACATTATGTTATAGTATTATTGCCTATTCTTGACTTGTTCCCTTATTTTGTCAACCTTCATTAACTTCATTCTACTCTATCCACCCTATTCTCTTTACACTTTCTGTTTTAATTCTTTCTTACTTTTTATAACCTATCAGTGTCAGTCCGCAATGGTAGTGTCATTTTCCACCTTCCATGACAGTCTTTATTCCACCTTCCATGACAGTCTGTATTCCACCTTCCATGACAGTCTGTATTCCACCTTCCACGACAGTCTGTATTCCACCTTCCATGACAGTCTGTATTCCACCTTCCATGACAGTCTGTATTCCACCTTCCATGACAGTCTTTATTCCACCTTCCATGACAGTCTGTATTCCACCTTCCATGACAGTCTGTATTCCACCTTCCATGACAGTCTGTATTCCACCTTCCATGACAGTCTGTATTCCACCTTCCATGACAGTCTGTATTCCACCTTCCACGACAGTCTTTATTCCACCTTCCATGACAGTCTGTATTCCACCTTCCATGACAGTCTGTATTCCACCTTCCATGACAGTCTGTATTCCACCTTCCACGACAGTCTTTATTCCACCTTCCATGACAGTCTGTATTCCACCTTCCACGACAGTCTTTATTCCACCTTCCATGACAGTCTGTATTCCACCTTCCATGACAGTCTGTATTCCACCTTCCACGACAGTCTTTATTCCACCTTCCATGACAGTCTTTATTCCACCTTCCATGACAGTCTTAATTCCACCTTCCCTGACAGTCTGGATTCCACCTTCCATGACAGTCTTTATTCCACCTTCCATTTAGCCTTCCAATAGCACTGTTACAAACCTACCGACAACCTCTCCCTTTCTCCCTCCCTCTTTAGTTACCTCCTTTAATTAAACTCCCTCTTGCCTTACCTCGTATCTCCCCTTTCTCTTTCTCTCTTCTACTTTTACCTTCCTTTACCTCCCTTTCTCTTCCTCTCTTTTACCTCTACCTCCCTTTACCTCCCTCTTTAGTTACCTCCCTTAAACTCCCTTTTGCCTTGCCGCGTAGCCTCCTCCCTCTCTCCCTTCTGTGCAGACTCGGGGCGGAGGGGAGAGGGCGACAAACGGGTCCAACTATAACACCATTAATGCTGGCCAAAAGTTGCTTAATTGCGTTCATTATTATTTATGGCGCGGCGAGCAGCGGACGAGGACGCCAGGCGGAAGAGGCGACGTGTCTGTTTTCCATGAGTTCGTTCAGGGTGGGAGAGGGGGGTGCTAGAGGGGGTCCTAGGGGGGGGGAGGGAGGGGGTGCTAGAGACTGTCTGTGGGGGGGAAAGGAGGGGTGGGAGGAGGTCTAGAAGGGGTCTGTGGGGAGCGGAGAGGGGTGGAATGGATGAGTTGGTTGTGCGGATGAGTGAGTGAGCAATGTGCAGAGTTTAAGGGAATGGAAAGGTGGTTTTAATAGGATTTCTTGGGCTAATCTGCGTTTGTATTTGAGGTGTGTAACATTTATTGTGGAATACATGAAGTTGTACGTGAAAGGCTTTGTATTTCAGTCTATTGTTTTGTGTTTGTGGTTCCTGTAAACTGTGGAGAAATGATCTATTTATATATCTTTCTATACACACACCCACACTCACACGCACACACACACACACACACACACACACACACACATATACACACACACACACACACACACACACACACACACACACACACACACACACACACACACACACACACACACACACACACACACACACACACAAAAAAACCACTTCATCTTATATTACAAAGAAAAACTCAGAGAAAAAAGTCATCTTGTTATATTTCTATCTTCCCATCTATATTCCTTCCTTCCTTATTGCCTTACATATACTTTCATTCTTTCCCTGTGTCAATAAAAATCAAACCTTCTATTATCTCTAGGAAGCATAATGTAATTCCTCCATAATACCAAAGTACAGGACTACTTCTTTCGTTTTATCTTTGTTTACATGCTAGCAAATTGAAGGGTCGGAATAAAGCCATTTATTAGCATTGTGAAATCCTTAAGCGTAGCAAGAACTTTATGTGTAAGCCCTATACTTATCTAGAAAGTCAGGAGTATTCCGTTGCATTCAGTATCTTTTATGTTAATCCTTCGTGAAAATCCTCTAAATTACGCCTGCCGCATTCTACTTCCCCTGATGCGAACAAATTATACGTCGGGGTTTTAAGGTTGTAATAAAATAACGCATTGCATACTCCAGCAGCGCATGAGGGCGGGGCGATGCGTGAGCTTATAGTCTGTTTTTTTAAAGAGGTGAAATATCCTGATTCCTTGCTGCTTACTGACTGATATTTGATGCCAGGAGAAGGGAATACTACGGTTCTTCTAAATTTCAGCTGTATTTTATCATAGTTAACCATATTATCAGGTAAACATGGGCATAATTTTAAGCATGAGACCCTTAGATAGAAGGGAATTTTTGCCTCATAAACATAATAGACTATACTTTGTTCTGCTGTGAGGAATAAAATAATAATCCCAAGACTTTTCCTCAAATTACGACAAAAAATACGAGGCAACAACAAGCAGGAAAAGGAGAGTGACAAAAAATAAAAAAAGGCGAGTGAGTGGGATGGCAAATGGAGTTGTCTTCTGGAGAGCCTGCGTCCGGTGCCTCTCCCTCGCAACTTTTTCTGCTCGTATATCATCGTGGTGTGTCTGTATGCGTGGCGCGTTGGCTGGCGGTGAATAGGGGGTGTGATGGTGAGGGGCCTGGGTGTGGGTGTGGTGGTGGTGGAGGTAGGGGATGTTGGGTGGTGTGTGGAGGTGGGGGTAGGGGGTATTGGGGTCATGGTGTGTGTGGTGGTGGTGGTGGTAGGGGGGTGTTGGGTGGTGTGTGGAGGTGGGGTAGGGGGTGTTGGGGTCATGGTGGTGGTGGTGGGGGTATAGGTGTGTGGTGGTGGTGGTGGTGGTTGGTGGATTGTTGACAGAGGGGATGTTGGGGGTGTTGAGATAATGGTGGGGGTCAGAGAATGGATGTGGTTAGTAGGGGAAGGTAGTGGTGTTGTTGTGGTTGTGATAGTGGTGTTAGGGGTAAAAATGTGGTGTTGTGGGGTGTTGGGTTGTGGTGGTGATGATTGGAGGCAATTGGACGGAGGGGGTTGTTGGTTATGGTGGTTAATGGATGGTGTTGACGGTGTTGGGGGTAATAGTGGTGGTGGTGGTGGTGGTGGTGGTTAGAGTGTGTTGGACTGAGAGAGTTTTTTGCGTCCCTCGGCTGCAATCTGATCCTGAAGAAGACTTGCAGCATGATGATGACTGCCTCTACGTCCGCTGAGGTGACAAAAAAGTCCCGTACGCGGATCATTGGCCAATTTGATTCTGATGTGTGAGGGAAAAGTAAAAAAAAGGTAAAAAAAGAAGAAATATTTGCCCAACTACACGTATGATACATGAAAAATAATTAACATCTTCAGATATTTAGACAGTTATTTTAACCCCTTCACACCCAGA
>JACEEZ010000143.1:670000-672500 GCA_016584305.1 Chionoecetes opilio | reverse complement strand
AAAACCCCTTCGCGCCCAGATCTTTCCTTTCCTATATAAATCGTCTGTTGTTAGCCATAAAATTACGAAAAGTAACTAAATAAACCAAATGACTTAGTGGACAAGGATACATAAACAGGTCATATCTATCAAAATATTGCTTATATGAATTAAAAATCATCAAATGGTACCCAAAATTACAATGGAAATTACGTTCTGGCCCTGGAGGGGTTAAGTAACTTTTTTTTAATCCTATGGCTAACAACAGTCAAATTTATATAGCAAAGGAAAGTTCTGGGCGTGAAGGGGTTAAGCCGCAACCTCGCCCCCCAGTAGCCATTGCGAGTCATAGGTGTAAGTGGAAAAGCGTAGATAAAAAAAGGAAATTGGGAAAAAAACTGGTTCACAAATAGGGTGGTAAATGATAGGACTCAGTCAGTCAGGTAGTTAGTGTGGAGTCATTAGGGAGCTTTAAAAGGAGGCTAGATCATTTCATGGACGGGAATGAAAGTTGGATGTAGGTAGTGTTAAGTAACAGGAACTACCACGTGTAGATCTCTTTTAGCTTCCTTATTTTCTTATATTCTTATGTTCTTAGGTGTTGGGTTCGAGCAATGGCGTGATTGATCGGAGGGCGGCGCGTCTGCCACGAGAATTACAGTCACCGCCAGACAGACCTTCAATTTATTGGGACAACATGTGGCGTTGTTGCGTGCCTGGACCCACTTGGAGTATCTTGTAATTCTTGCCTGTGAGCAGGACGCGGGAATTAGGAGGATCAGAGGAAAGTGGAAAAGTGAAAAATAGACGTGGAGGAGGAGGAGGAGGAGGAGGAGGAGGAGGAGGAGGATGGAGGTGGAGGAGGAGGAGGAGGAGGAGGAGGAGGAGGAGGAGGAGGAGGCAGGGGAAGGTGAGAGATGAAGCTCCTGTAATGTCCTGTATACAAACTATTCTTGGTGCTAAAATTATGCAAGTATATATAGACACATGTTTTATATTTCCTTTACCTGAACGTCTATATGAGAATAACAGATAAAAAGTAATGGTTTATATGCCCGAAAAAAGTTTATTACTGCATTTTGCTCATATGGTAACTGCGATGAGGTCTAAGTTTTTCCCTCATATGAACCCTAAGTTAAGGTGGGAAGTAACCTAACCTAACCTAACCTAGCCTAGCCAGACTTCGGAAAGCACTTCAGAGATCCAAACGCTACATCTGGATCATCTACTACTACTACATCTACTGTCTATTCCCCCTTCCCTTCCCTTCCTCCTGTTCCCTCTATTATATTCCCCTTCTGTTTGTGTTTCCTTTGTATTCCTTTGTATTCTCTTCCCTTGCACCGCCACTCCCCTTATATAACTTTCCAGACTTTATCTTCTACATCATCGCTTCTACATCTACTACACCTTCTACATCATCACTTCTACATCTACATCATCTCCTCTACACCTTCTACATCATCTCTTCTACACCTTCTACATCTGGCCCTGTCTATTCTTCCCTCCCTTCCTTCCCTTACCAATCCCCTTTTACAACTTTCCAGACTTCCTCTTCCTCTACTTCCTACCCTGAAAAAATAAGATAAACTTTATATGTGAGTGGAGGAGAACTGAGCGGCCGAGAGGAAAACTTTGAGGTGAGGTTCAGTGTTTTCCTTGATCTGCCTCCCTGATGAAGAGCTGGCCGTAAATTTCTCCCAGTTTTAACTACTTCATTAACTGTGCCTCGCCCTGGAGCGGTCTTATCTGCGCGGGGCTGACGAAGGTGCTGGAGGGACCGTGTGCTTCCTCCCCTAGGCTATTACTGGAATGGTGATGAAGGGGGTGAGGGTACTAGAAGGAAAGAGATTCATGGTAGTTATAGCGCTGAGGTTGTTTTATGAGTGGTGGTTATGGTGGTGGGATAGGAGCTATAGTAGTGGTGGTAGTGGTGGTGGTGGGGGGGAGTAGTAGTGGTGGTGGTGGTGGTGGTGTTGGTAGTGAGATAGGAGTAGTAGTGGTGGTGATGGTGGTGTTGGTGGTGGGATAGGAGTAGTAGTGGTGGTGGTGGGGCAGAGTAGTAGTGGTGGTGGTGGGCAGAGTAGTAGTGGTGGTGGTGGTGGTGGGGGGGGGAGTAGTAGTAGTGGTGGTGGTTATAGTGGTAGTAGTTACCTCCGCCAACGAAGTTGGAGGGGTTATGTTTTCACCCCGATCCGTCTGTCTGTCTGTCTGTCTGTCTGTCTGTTTGTTAGTGTACAGGATTTCTCGAAAAGTTACGAATAGATTTGGACCAAACTCGGTATACGAAGTCTATTTGGTATAAGGAAGGACTGATTTAATTTTGGATGAAATCTATAGACAACTGTTGCCATGGCAACCAATTGATGAAATATTCGGCCGGAGGTATGCGCTCATACTGAGTGCATATATATATATATATATATATATATATATATATATATATATATATATATATATATATATATATATATATATATATATATATATATATATATATATATACGTATATTTGATGAAA